>JADRCC010565912.1:0-15322 GCA_019843855.1 Hylomyscus alleni
CGGCTTGTTTAGGGGGCAGTTGGTAGGCAGAACCTCCCATGTGGCGGGTAGAGGGGGTGGAGGCCTGGGTGGGATCCCAGGGTTTTGCTTTATTTCGTTTCCCATGACATGAGTTAAGGCATCCGCTGGGAGTCGCCCGGAGGACAGCAAGCTCTGCAGGAGAGTCGCTCCTAATGGTTTATGATGACAGAGCTGGCACCTTTTTATGCAATTACAGCCCTGACTTACTCATTATTTTCTACTTAGCTTGATCTGTACTTCAAACAGATGTAGAGCCGATGCTACATGTGTGTATAATGCCTGTGGCCCCGCCCACCCTCAGCACCTATGCAGGTAACACCTCCTAAGAAGTCTGACAGGCAGCTTCCTAATCAAAGCGTCTCTTTGTTTAATCGTGTTGTGTGTTGGAGGTCAGAGTTGTTGTAACAAAAACATCTATCTCGGGGCTTTTTAGAGGAACCTGTTTAAAAAGGTTAAAGTGGGTAATTAGTACACCCTCATTTACAACCCCTTGGCAATAAGAATTGCTTTTCAACGGACCATTTATCCGTGATCTGAAGCTTCACGCTGCGGGCTTCTTGACTAGGTCAGGAAATGTAATTAATAAATGATAGGATTATTTATGGTTCACGGTGCCAGATTAAAAACACAATGATCCACAGAACGGGCGAACGCCGTCCTCAGAGGCAGTCTCCCACTCTCTGATCCTCGGACTGAACTGTCATGTCACCTGAAGAAGTGATCGGCAGTCAGCTCTGTGTTGTGCTCTGCTGGGGGCTGAGCTGAGAAACAGCCTGGCTTCAGACTAGACCGTGAGATTCTCCAGATGCTTGACTGGGGAGCGGGATCCGGGAGGCCTCCACTGTGTCTTCCTGTCTTACGGGTGCCCCTACATCTGAACATGGTTTCCGAGTACGAGATAGGGCTTGTATTAAAACCATAACAAAAATGAATTTGAAGGATTTGGGAAAAGGTACTGCATTTTTTCAAATCGAAACATGTTTGTGGTACAAGGTGGATACCCCCTTCCTCTAAGTGCCAGTTGCTCTTCAGCCTTCTCTGCATCTGCCTGTACACATTCCGTCCTTTGCGGACCGATGCCGGACCCGGACAGAGTGCTGTCTTCTTCTGCTCTCTGCAGTGGCGAGGTTTGTGCATTTTCTCTTGGCCATGCCCGGTGATGGGTACCTGGCCCAGAGGACAAGGACTATCCTCTGCAGACTCTTGGTTGGCTACCTGCCCTGAGATTTTCCACACAGGTCTTCATGCTCCTCCTGGAAAGGGAAGGCTGCCATTACAAAAACATGGGCTGGCAAGCTGGCCTCAGCAGAAAACATGGACCGGCAGGCTGGTGGTGCGTCCAACTCCCACCCCACTGTCCTGTGTGAGGCCCCCGTCTTAGCTGGTGCTTCTTGCTTTTGTGAGACATTGTATACTGAGGGAGCTGAGAAATTCTTTCCTTTGCCCATTGACTAACAGTGGGTGCCAGTTTGCTAGGATCTAGAATCATCTAGCAGACACACCTCTGGATATATATGTGAAGAATTTATGGACTAAGCTAACTGAGGTAGAAAGACCCACCCTAAATAAGGGCAGCTCCGTCCCGTGGGTAAGAGTCCCATAGCGAACGAGGAGGGGGAGTGAATTAAACATCAGCACTGATCTCTTCTGTCTCACAACCGCTGACTTCATGGGACCAGCTCCCCCCTTGAGCTCTTGCCATCATGACTCTCCTGCCGTGGTGGACTGTACACCCAAGCTGTAAACCCAAACAAGCCCTTCCTTCTTAGGCTGCTTTTATTAGTTATTCCATAACCAACACATGATCTCAGTCTCTGCATTTGCAAAGTCAGAAACACGCTTCTTGCCTACCTTAGGCAGCACTTTGCTGAAGTGGAGACGGAGGCTCAGGCCTGCTCCCACTCTGAGAGCCTAACTCTGCATTAACTACAATGGTCGCTGAGACGCTTGGTGGGCAGCCTTGGAAGTCCGATGGCATTGACGTCATAGTCACTCCTGGGTCCCCTTGATTTGCTGAACATAGTGCTGCATGTGCCTCTTATCAGTGACCTTCACCAGCCTTGGGGACGAAGGTGGCAGGCAGAGCTCATTTCATTTCACATGTGTACCTGGGACACTAAGATAACAGAACTGAGAAGTATAGCTGAACACGTGCAGGAATTCATGCACTGAAGATCACTGTTGGCCTGACAAGGGCCGCCTAGGCATGTCTCTTATTAGTCATGATAAAGAACAGTGTCCCAAGTCTCCAAGGTGATATGACAAAGAACTGCCACCTTTATGTCCTCTAGTTTGCAGTGGGTTGTCATAGCACCTGGGAAGTAAATCACATCCCTAAAAGTGATGTCAGCGAGTGAAAATGAAGCTCTGTGATACTTCCACAAAGCAGCCATAGAGTGGGGTTTTCTGTCACCTGGGAACAGGAGAAATGCTTGCTAACCACATATAGGATAAAGGGACAATACATATGCTTTATAAATCCATCACAAAAGCACTGTGGTGCCCCAGCAGCCTTTTCTGAAGAGATGTCCATCAGTCTTTTCTGAAGAGATGTCCATCTATCTAGCACTGTGAATGAATGATCACCACCACTAACCATCAGAGGAATGCAAATTAAAAACACAGGCTTGTCTTACCTCACTGGAAGCATCATTACCAAAGACAAAAGTCTTAGGTTGTACAGGCAGGGAACTGAGTCACAGGAAGGCAGAGGACATAGGATCCCAGTTACATGTGGTCTTACCCAGTGGACAGTAGGACATGGAGTAGCCTCTCTGGGAGCTCTGGCTGGGATGGGCAATTTTGGTCAGAGCCTGTGTGGTTCAGCGTGACACAGGATGGACTCAGGAGAGCCATTCTATTACCGAAGGCAACAGTCATTCAGATCTTAAAACTTCTCACCACAAAAAAACTGCTAAGTGTGTGAACACGTCTATGCTAATTAGATCGATTAGCTATTCCTCAATGCTAATTAGCTTAATTAGCTATTCCTCAAAGTACCTGCATCCAAACCACACATTCCACATGGTTAACATGAACAATTCACTTTTTTTTTTGGCATCGATTAGCAAATATGTTTCCCAAACATCCTTTGAGTACAACTTCCAAGTGACGGAAAACAATGACAATGTTCTGTATGGACTAGAAAGGCAGGACAAAGGAGGAGGCTGGGGGTAAATCACAGAGCGGTCTGGAGGAAGAAGGAAGCCGAGGTGGGAATTTGAGGTTCCTGCCATGGGCGCGCTGGTCCTCAGACCTGAATCCCTTCCAGTTCTGGATCCAGGAAGCCTGTGCCGATGAGTGCACGTGTTGGTGCCCATCGATGCCCAGGACTCTGCATGTCTAACTGTCTATTCTGATTCTCCCAACGTGGCAAGGAGAAACTTCCCTTAACTCTCCTACCAGTTGCTCTGCCAGAGACTTTGCTGTGTGTCAATCGATGACTTTAACCCAAGTTTTACTTATTGGACTCTCTCTCAGATCCTCAGGTCATGAGACTTGAGGACAGATCTTGCTTGTGGGACTACAGATACATCATTTTTCTCCAACACCAGGTGACAGGTTGAAGTGACCTAGATCGTCTTTAGGTACCTGAGGCTTCCACCAGACTTCGAAACCCATGACTTAGTGTTGCTGATGGCACCCAGCCATATATTGTGGGGGTGTGTGTCTATAAAAATGAAATTTGTCTAGGGGCTGCAGAGATGGCTCAGTGGTTAAGAGCACCGGATGCTCATCCAGAGGTCCTGGGACCAGGGGACAAGCAACCAAATGGTAGCTTATAACCACTTGTAAATCCAGTGCCATGGGACTCGATGCCCTCTTCTGACCTCCGCAGGCATCGACCTGCAGGCAAAACACACATGCACATGAGGTAAAAATAAATCTTAAAAAAATAATAATTTAATCTGCTCTAGGCAATGTTCGAGGGTTGACAAGTGGCTTCTCTTTGGAGAGACACAACTCTGCATTTTCTCGGTAGGCTTGTTCGTCAGATCAGGATGTTGTGCCTGGCACCTCTGTGAACATCTTGTAGTTTGTAGTTCTTAAACAGGAGACCAAGGGACACCCACTGCTCCTCTTAAGACCCATTGCTGGAACTGGTTGGTAGGACAGTGAGGCTGTGGGCAAGCATGTTTATTTTACCAGCAGTGTTTAAATTGATGCTTGCAGAATGTTTCTAGAGAAGCCGTAACCACTCAAACTTCTTACCAAGCCACACTTTGGAAGGAAGCTTGGGCAAACACTTCCTGTGGGAGGGGTTGGCTATGCGATGTTGCCGAATCTACCCCAGGCTGGTGAGATGAGGGAGATCAACATTTATGTATTTGCCAGTTCTCAAGGTTCAAGGGTCAAACCCAGCAGCTGCCCACACAGAGCCTGTCCCTATTCCCTCGCACTGCCCACGACCCTGCGAGAGTTGCCAGCTCCTTTCTTGTACGTAAGAAATACAAAGTGTTCTGCGCTGGTGGGGCTGAGAATCACATGCATCTTCCTGTGAGGGAGCAGTGGCACCTGATTGTGAATTATTCAGGTCAAAAGTATACATCTGCAAAGCACGCATCGATTTTCAATCCTTCTGACTTGTCAGGATTTTCACCAAGTTTATTCATTAGCTCCTTACCCAAATAGGAATGGCAGCTGGAGAAATAAAATTAGAGTATCCAACTGCATTATTTTTTTAAGCTTCTGGTAAATGGTAGCTGCTGATGCGAGAGACCTTTGGTGAGGACGGGAGATGGGGTTTAGCACACTCTGTTCTGGGCAGTCATGCTTTGGTAACCGCAAGGACAGTGGCCTGTGCAGTGGAAGAGGCTTGGAGGCTATTTTATTTTTTGTTCAGAGCAATATATATATATATATATATATATATATATATATATATATATATACACACACACACAAACACACAAACACACACACATATACACATACATACAATACACACATATACATATATACAATACACATACACATATATAATTCACACACACATATATATACAATATACACATATATATACAATACACACACATATATAATACACACACATACACACACACACACACACACATATATATATATATATATATATATATATATATATATATATCCTAAAGTATTCTGTGCTGGCTATTGAGGTTCACTTCATAGTTCATATCATGAAAGAGAAGAATCTTTGTTAAGAAGCATGAGAGTAGAATATCATAGCCAGGCACGATTGCTGGAGTTAGCTAGGCTGAACTGAATGGTGTGGACATTTACAGATCTTGCAGTGAGTTGGGACAGAGAGATGATGGATCCCCACAAATTCTAAGAAAGGAGAGGAAACAGACATAAAACCATCATCCGATTTTCCTGAAGTATTTCTCCTCCCTTCAGCAGAGCCTCCCATGAGATTCTGAGATTCTGCAGTCAGCACACTGGGTGCCGTTGTGCAGGAGTGGGAGGACCAGATGGACGGCTCCGCTGTCCACTGTTTACAAGCCTCAGGTGTAATTCTAGGTGCCAAGCCTCTGCTACTACCCAGGTTCCAAGGTCACTGGTGTAGGGCAGTGTGGGGTGAGGCCGAGCTGCTTATCCTAGCCCACGGACAATCCTGGGCTCTCTCTATCTAGAAGCTTGCTTTGTGGTGGGAAGCTCAATTCTGTCAATTAAGGCAGAACACCTGCTTTTTTCTCTGATTTTTCAGTAGATTTACATTTTGAGGAGCAAAGCAGGTGCTTGAATTTTGTAGCATTATAATGAAATGGAAAATTGTCAATGTCACTGGAGTGATTGAAAAATTTCCAAAATGACGTTGAATTTATGAAATGTGATGAGTCCCAGCTTCTAACCCAGCTTTCTGGAAAAGGTTCGACCAGAGAGATCCTTCTGACAGAACCTGGAGGGGCTTCACAGGGAACCAGCACCCTTGGCCACCCCAGGAGAGATTTAAAAACCAGAGTGTCAGGATGCAATTTTATGCAGCATGTTTAATCCAGCGTTTGTGAATAGCAAATTGCCAGAGCCTCTCAGGCACGCTATTCTATCTGCGATTCCAGAGCCAGGAAGAGGTGCAGGGAATTGCAGCAATTACAGGCCCATCTCATTGATTAACGCCGATTGCAAAATAGTTGCAAAAATATTGGCATTGCAGCTTCAGTCTGTTAGACCTAATACCTCCATGCCAATCAAACCCGTTTTGCCAAGGGAAGGCACCGAAACAAGGTGGCAGAGCTATCTGTGACCCTTGGACATGGATGCCGCACGGAGGGCAGCTCTAGCCGGTGTCCTCCTACCAGCCTCTCCACCTGACCTCACTCAGCAGCCACGACATGTTGGCATAATCACAAGGCACAGGGAAGGCTAAGGTTAAAATGCTACACGCTTTGATGAGTTGCAAACCATTAGACCACATGGTCCAGTTGCATCCCACGGTGAACCTTGGGAAAGCCCGAGGCAGAATGATTTCTTCCTGGAAAGAATAAGGCACTTGACAGGAGAGAGTCCTGCATCCCAGCAACTGCTCTGACTACTGGTGACGACATACATGAGAGTCAAGTAGATAAAGCATGGCTACTGGTGACATTGAGCTAGCGTTCTCTAAGGCAATAATTAGGAACCACCTATATAGGTATATTATATAAATATAAATTATAAGCCTGCTCTCTGCCCTTCAGTGCATTCATGCTGTGGGTCCCTCTCATACCCTGGTGTCCACGGGACATGGGCTGAGCCTGAGCTTGGTAATTTATTGTGAGAACAAGAGCTAAATGAGAGTCCTCAAATCGAGCATCTTAAGTACACAGATTTGAGGGCATAGTTAACTTGCAGCCTTTGTGTGTGTCCCAGGATAGCTATGACTGTCTCACCCACTTGTTGGTCACAAGGTCGTGGGAAAGGTTGGGCCCTCCTGGCTTCGCACATGGTAAGTACTCTGAAGTGTTGGTTCCGGTCGGTATGTACCATTTGCTGTGTGTGGACTGAGATGACCGAAGAGGCTTCTTTGCTGGTTCCCCATATCCATGATGACTGCCGCTTTCCCAGTGTGATCTGTGTGCCAGACTTCCTACCTGCACTTTGCATACAACTTCATGTGGTGTGCACCGTGGCCCTGTGCACAGGGAGGCACTCTTCAGTTACAGAGGAGCTCTCTGAGCTCAGATAGGGTTTGAGACTTGCTAAGGTCACAAGGTTGGATGTGGTTGATCTAGAATTTGAACTAAGACTATCAGATTACCCACAGTACATCAGTGCAGTACCACACACCTACTGCATGCAGGTCTTCTCCCTGACACATGTCAGCCTTGGGCTCTAGCGATTAAAATGCTTTATTTCATTTCTGAATGAATGATTTGGCTAAGGTTTTCTTCAGACTCTTAGGAGAACAACAATCCCAAGGAAAATTTGTTTTTATAGCTCTTACCTATTAATAACGACCATTTAGAAATTAAAACAAAAATGAAGTATTTGTTAAAAGTACAACACTAGCTCACATAATGGTAATTGAATTTTATGAATAATAACCTTCTCACTAATGAGATAAATGTGGTGTTTTACCCTTTTTGGATTAGTGGGCTTTCCTCTTAGTCTGTGGCAAGACTGGCCTAGCTGATGTAATGGAAGGAAGCCAGTTAATCACGAGGCATTTGATGACCTCTGAGTGATGGAGGGAGGGATGATGCATGGGGCTTTGCCCACCCTGCTCAGGCTTATTGTCTTGAGCGGCTTTGCTGTCAGCATGGTTTTCAGGCTGTGCCTGGGAAAATACCTCCACGGAATAATGTGGAACTTCTAATGTCTCCAGTTCCCCACATAAGGTTCAAGATGCCCTGTCTACCTCCCTTGAGAAGTCTTGGGTCCTGAAAGGGTCTCACATGATGGCAGTTCATCTTCAAGGACAGAGATCTGGGGTTAAGTCCTTCCCAGAACAATGCAAAACTTCCAAGCTAGGTCAAGATGGTGGCTTTGAAAGTCACCCATGCCAGCGTGGGAGTCTCTCCTTAGGTTGTTAAGGAGTACCTGGCTGCAAACTAAGGAAAACCAAGGCTGACCTTGCCTGGCCCCTTTGCAGTGTCCTGGCTTTCTCTCCAACCCTATAATCTTTGGGGGTCCAGCCTAGTGCTCATGTGAAGCCTGTATTTGTGTGGGTAATTTTTGTTGTTTTGTTTTTAGCTAGAGCATCATGGGTCCACAGTATGGGGAGGTCGTTAAGCCAGTAGGCATCTCGTTACACACTGGAGCTATGTGGGTTCGAGGTGCTAGTCAGAGGAAGGCTAGCAGAGTCTGCAGGGAGTCACAGAAAATGTGGTAGAGCTGTGGAGGAACGTGAGGGAAGACATGCTCAGAGCTTTGGTGGTAAGAGGAACAGTCCAGAGGCCTGCAGGTGATGGTGTGGTCAGCTTGCTCACTGGAAACATATTCTAAGTTTGCCTGTGTGCTGTGGCTGGGGCAAATTATCTTCCCTTGGAAATTGGAGATCCGCTAGTCTTATCTTTTCTCCTTTTTGAGCAGTTGGGCAGGACTATTGAGCCTGACAGACTCTTTATGAGACACCTTACAAATGGTACTTCATCCCAGTCACAGCTCCCTTTCCCCAGGAAGGCTGCTGCGCCCTCTCATCATGGGCCAGGAAGTGAGGCGGGGCTTGTTGGCTGCATGGAGGGTCAGAGCCACTTTTTATTTAATTTAAAAGCTCTCTGAGTTTCAGCACTCACCCCTCAGCGTAAGGCTTTGCCAGAGTCAAGAACTACCTGGCCCTTGCTCACTACCTTTCTCTGTGGGGCACATGGGAGGGAGCAAATGGGTACTGTGAGGAGGACAGGAAGGCGGAGCTTACATCTCAGCCAAGTCAAGGGCTAAAAGCTGTGCTATGGAAAAAAATTCTCAGCCCTTTCTCATGCTGTAGAGACTGAGCAGACTGGACAAGGATAGCCTCTGGGGAGAGAAGCAACAGGCATGGGCCCTGACTGTCCTGGACAAGGGTCATTTGGATTGGGATTTGATCTCACTTTGTCTAATGTTTCATTAATATTCAGCAAAACATCAACTAGTTATAAGACCTCTTCATCCTGCTCTGACCAGAGGGAAACAGTTTCAGTCCCCCCCTTCTCTCTCTCTCTCTCGTGTGTGTGTGTGTGTGTGTGTGTTGATGATGATGATGAAGAAGAAGATGATGATGGGCTTTTATTAACAAGTGCTTGCAGTCTGTTGATTTAAAAAAAAACTAAAATCATAAGCTTCTATTACAAATTTAAAAACCTCAAATTGACCAATATGAAACAATTTAAAAACCTTTAAAGGTGTATTTAAAAATAGGTCCAATTAAACAAACAGAACCACCATTTGTCATTACCCAAAGGAGGTGTTTTTAGGTAAAAAGAATAAGAATCCCACATTATATAGGTAACATGGTAGCTCTAATGTATGAAGTCAACGGGGGAAAAAAAAGCAAGTCTTGACCTCTGACCTTTTATTCATTTTTTTATTGCTGGAATTTTAAACTTTTTTCTTCTTGTTGGATGAGAAACCCCAATAGGGAACCGGCATTTACTCCGCCCTGCCATGCTCAGCTTCTCGAGATGTCGAACTCTCAGAAGGGGACCTGCTGCTTTTTCTCTGCTGTCTTCTTGTTTTCGGATCTCTGGGGCCTGCGTCAGTAACCGAACACATGATGGTAGTGGTGACGGAGTGGCTGCAGTCTCATCTCCTTGATTTTCCTTGGTCTCTTGTTGCCACCCTCTCTGGGCTGTCTTTGGCAAGGAGGACCTTATGGCACTGTTGTCTCTAGCCCTGATACATGCTCTGTCCCAGTGTCCTACCTTGGTGTTATTGCTATTGATAAACCTTATCTGTTGCTTACATTGAATCGAGTTCCTGTTCTTCTAGCCTTCTTGCTGACGATCTTGCTGCTGACACGAGGCTGCCTGAACACTGCCTCCTATTCAGCAGCCCCCGGTACCAGGCTTGGTGATGATGCTAGGCTGAGAGGAGGTGGCCTTAGACGGAGTCTGAGGCATGTGGCCGATGGGTTTTAGTCTTCCTGGCCATGGCTGTGGAGATCATGGCTGTGGAGATGGTGAACAGTTGCAGCTCTTTCCAGGGTGTGATGGGAGCTAGGTTGGCGGCTCCATGGGGTCCTCTCTCTGCTCAGGCAGAGAGTGTAGATATTTGGCAGTATCTGTTTAATGATGGCTCTTGCGTCGGCAGAATACTTCCCTTCGATCACAGGCATACCAATGCTGAATTTTGTCTGTTAGTGCTGCAATCTCATAGACATGTAAGTGAAATTGAATAGGTTTGGTATTTATGCCTGAGCAGTTTTCCCTTTTGTCTTAATTTTATACTTAAAATGCTCTCTCATCTTCGGAAAGGACTGTGTGGGTTTTAATACTGCTGCCACCTCTGTACCTTCAGGTCAGAGACCACTTCTGGTTATGTGTGTCCAGGTGTTAGTGTCTTTCTGTTTCCATTTGCCTCCTAACTTTGTGTTTGGCATCTTTACACAGAAGAGAATGACAGGCATGGGGGAGGGAAAAATTAATTTTCCTCCTGCATCGCTAGGTTCACGGCTGAAGCACCTCTAACAAAAGGTGAATCAGCAGGAGAGGGACATGCACACTCATCCGCCTCAAGCTTCACGTTATCACAGGAACTTTCTGAAATAAGACCTGCAGACACAGCAAAACGGAGCAGTTTGAGCTAGGGCGACGACTGGATACTTGTGGGAAAGTCCGGTATGTCGCATGGCGTGACACCACATGCTGTGATGCCACATGGTGTGACCAGAGGTAGTAAAGCAAAATTGTGGGGTTTTGGGCCTGGTGACAATTGGGAACAGCCTCTTCTCTATCCCTGGATATGCAAGGCAGACATGGTCCATTCCTCTGGGCTCAGGGTATGCACCTCTGGAGTGGAGGACTTTGGACTGGTTCTGCTGATCCCTTGAGTGCCAATGGCCATCCATGCTCGGGGCTATGTATCCTGAACCCTTCCTTCCCTCTTAGACTTTCTGTCAAGATTCTCTCATTCTCCATTACAAGATGATTGGCTAAATGTTTTCTAGCTGTTAGCACATTAGTTTATCTCTTTTGCAATAGGACAATGGGTATTCACTCAATGAATTTGCATAGACCACTCTTGAGTTGGCCCATGTTCCTCTCATTTGGAAATTCTGCCTTTATCGTAGGCATCATATCCCATGCTCTCTCTCTGTCTTTGGTCTCTCTCTCTCTCTCTCTTAGTCTGAATACTTACTCTGTTGTGTTTTGACCACTGGTATTTTATCAAGTGCTCTTTGGACATGTCATTCTGATAATTAGTTTGTACTTACAACCATTTTTCCTATTGTTTTCTCTTTTAGATGAATCTTATAATTAGCTTGTAAAATGTTCTTAAAATTTCCATATGGAAATTGCCTGCCCCACGGTGGCCTGGGTGACAGTCTTCTTCCCCATCTCACACCTTCCCTGCTGGAGCTCTTACCTCTGCTGGGCTCTCTGGGAACACAGGCGCTTGTCTACTCTGCTCACACTTTCAATTTCATTACTTCCCTTTTGCTATGGCCACACAACCGAGCAGACACACTTAAGAGAAAAAGCATTTATTTGGACTCATGGTTTGAAGGTGAAGCCTGTCACAGTTAGATAGACAGCAGGGGTGTGAGGCAGCTGGTCACATTGCATTTGCGGCCAGGAAGCAGAGAGACATGGATGCTGGGAAATCAGCTGGCTTTCTCTGTTTCCCTCTTTTATTCAGTGCAGGTCCCCAGCCTATGTGATGATGTCACTAAGGTTCAGAGTGGGTTTTTTCCTCTCAGTTAAGCCCCTCTGGAAACATTCTCAAAAATATGCCTAAAAATATTTGTTCTAGATGTTTCTAAATCCAGTGACATCATCAAGGAAGACTGGTGTCACACCGCCTGCCTTGGACTCTCTTCGCAGTTAGTGCTGGCTTTCACACAGGATGGGTCACCATGGACTTTCAAGTTGCTCTTCCTAGTCTCTCACAGAGCTTGGCTCAGTGATATCAAGCTGGCTCTGGACCCAGGGCCTGGGTGCTCACTGATCGAGCTCGGTAGGGTAACTCCCGATATGGACAGACTCAGCCTGGAGAACTGTTCTCAGGAGGAGCAGACGGGAAGCATGTCGTGGCCATGGCTGTGAAGTCTTCAACAGAAGATGTTCTCATATGAGGCTTAATGGCAAAGTGTCGGCTCACCATGGGGAATGGCAAGTCAAGGATTAGCCACCAGAATTCTCCAGAGCGCTGACTGCAAAGACGAGGGTGGGTGCCACAGAGAGATAGGCAGAGATTGCCACAGGCTGTGGAGACTAGATGCCCAGTACCATTGCTGAATCTGTTGTGTGAGAGTGGGTAAGAGTATGTGTGTGTGTGTGTGTGCATGTCTCTATGCACCTGTGTGTGCATGTGTGCGTGGATAATTGTGTGCACCTGAGTGTAAGTGGGTGTGTGTGCATGTGTGTGTGTAAGGGGCATGTGGGTAAGCATGTGGGTGGGTATTTGTGGTATCTGACATGTATCCCTGCTCTGTGGTTTGGGTTGACCAACCACCTCTGTTTCTCTCTCAGGCCAAATATTCAAATTCAAAATTTTCCCTCCCTGTTCTCTCTGAGATGAGATGCCTCAGCCATCAGAAAATTGAGCAAGTGTCTCTAGCCTGTCACATATACTTCTTTCTGAGTCTCGAACATCTATGTGACTCTTGACAGAGAAGTGACTGGCCTAGGCTCCTCCTGGGCTCCTAGAAGTGGCCTGGCTTCCAGGAACTTTAGGTGTTTGACATGAGTCTGGGCTATGTTTCTTGCTGGCAGGAACAGGAGGCTCAGGTATTCATTTTATGATTGTGTCACAGAGAGAGTCCAGAAAATTGACCTTTGTCACATAGCAAATGGTAACAAGTCACCTCAGGCTTCCGAGGGTGCTGATCTCACTGCCTCAGGCAGTGCACAGTAGGCTCATCCTCGCTGCCTCAGGCAGTGCACAGTAGGCTCACCCTCGCTGCCTCACGCAGTGCACAGTAGGCTCACCCCTGGGTTGTGTAGGAGGTCCTGACACCGTGGTCCTAATGACAACTCACACAGCTCTCTCTCTTGCTCTTTGCTGTGTGGTTGCTAAATTTCTTCATGTGGTTTCTGCTCTCAGTGAGTTTGAAATGTGAAGTACTTGGTCTCCAGCCTTCTCATGGTGACACGTGATGCCATCAGCCTTTGCAGGGAGTGAGCCCAGCTCCCTGACAGAATACAGACCCTCCACAGCAGACTAAGCTCTCAGGCATCGGAATTTCACAAGTCCTTTTTTTGTTGCTGATGTGTTGTTCTGGGAAATATTCAGAGCAGTTTGACTTTGGGCAAAATTGAGAAACATCTCGAAGTACATTAGCGCCAAGGCCACCGCACTCCACACAGCTGAAAGTGTCACCCAGATCTAATTAAACCGTTGATTTGAAGGGGAAAAATGCCCAGAAGACTGCCAAACATGACATGTCCCTGAGCTATGGGGCTGTGTTCCAAGTCCACCCCCGCATGCACCCTCACCTCACAGCCCCCAGCTACAGGCAGCAGGAAGCCATGGCCTTCTGTAGCCCTGACTCTCTTGGCAGGGCTCCATATGAATCAGTGCTGTGATGTTTAAAGGACTCTTAGTGTTCTGTTCCTGGGAGTGTGAGTCACCACCCTTAAGGCTGTGACACTGAAGCAGAGCCATCTCCTGCTGGGCTCAGTGGTCGCTGCATGGAGCCCAACCCCAAGGCATGTGGGGGCTTGGCATCGTTATTGTTAAACTGCGCTCCTGCAGGACTGGCACCCACTCCACACCAGTGTTCCCTAGTGATAGATCCCGGAAGGACGGAAGGACTTTCTCCATCCCCACACTCTTGGGGTATTAACAAACACATGAATTATCCCGAGGACTCACAGAAGGGGCAGGAGTGGGATAGAAGAGCTGCATGGGATAGTCACAGGCCTGGGGGCTCCGGTGGTATCACCTACTGTGATCTCTGGCTAGGCTCCATGCCCTGCTTGTCATAAGGCCTATTCTGTCTCAAGTTTCCAGCAAGCACTCTTATTGGCTGCAGAGCCTAGCTTGGATCACAGTCTCTTTTTGTCTGTGGCAGCAAGAAAACCACACTGTAAGAAGGTCAAGTCTTTGTGTCCCTTCAAAACCACCCTGTGCACATGCATGTGGATGTGTGTCTGTATGCATGTGTGCACATGTGTATGTGATCATACCCTTCTGTGTGTAGGCAGAACACAAGGGTTCTTACACAGCACTCTCCATTTGTGTCCTGATGCTCAGTGGCTATTCATTCTCCTTCTAGCATCCCCACAGTGGCCCCTTTGATACTTGAGGAACTCCAGGCTCTGCAGCCCTATAGGCATATGGCACACACGCTCATTGGAGGAGTTGCGAGCACAATTCCCGAGAACAGGGAGGTTACAGAAGCTCAGCATAGCTGTGCAGCAGGTACCCTTGGTGAAATGAGCCGCCAAGGGGACTGGGAGACCCAGTGGAGAGGTGAGTCCATTTTAAGCTGCTCTGTGTCATTGCAGAGCTGTAGAAATATGTCGAAGTATTGGCCAGTGTGGAACCATGCTCATGCTGCAGAGCCAGGGTTGCCCCCTTAGCTCTACCAGTGACTGAGGCAGAGGACAGGGGACAAAGGCTTCCGAAGGACACAGGTGAGGTGGGTCACACTGAGACATACGGGTGTCACCATCTACACCAGACTCGCTTCCAGCTACCTCGGTGCTATACCTACTGAGAGGGAGCTTGTGAGGGAGCTAGAGTGGCCCGTGGCCCGTGGTCCGTGGTCCATACAGGAAGCATCTACCCACTTCTCTGGTCAATGCCAGTGTGTGTGTGTGTGTGTGTGTGTGTGTGTGTGTGTGTGTGTGTGTGTCTGGACCATAGCTTCAGCCTTCCTTTTGTAGTTTTCTCTGAACCCAAGGCAACATGACACTTTTCAATGCCAGGTTCCTAACTGCCTATCAGACACTCTCAGAAGGCCAAGTTTGGGAACCCTGAAATCTTATGCAACTTTGTGCAGCATATGTAATATTGAGGGAAGAGGGCTCAAAGCTTCAATCAAATTCTCCAGCAGTTTCTGACTGCCCCCTCCCAAGTTGTACAGAACATGCTCTAATGGGCTAAGCTCTTGAGACAACAGAAGTGGGGGGTCAACATGGGAAGTGTACTTTACCCGCCCAACTTCACATAATGTCCTCAAAGTCAGCGTGGAGTCAAGAAGCACGGGTGTGGGGAGTGGTCCAGGTGTGGGGAGTGGTCCAGGTGTGGGGAG
>JADRCC010565913.1:0-10933 GCA_019843855.1 Hylomyscus alleni
TCCTGTGATCCTGTGATCCTGTGATCCTGGATATGTTAGAGTGCCTGGGATTTGAGCCTCCTATGGGTACTGTGGAACTGGTTGTGGAGTTCACTCCCAAAGTAAACTGGCATAGACCAGAAGGAAACAAAGCCACTGATTGATCAGGCTTCCTGTGTCCCTGGATCTTGCTGGTCCCAGTTACTCCTGGTGGTATCGGAACAGATGTTGTGTCCTACTCCCACCTGATTCCAGGATCCTGGGTGTGCTAGTCCCCCTGGGAGTGCCTCTGATTTCTAATTGGTCAGCAGGTTGTCTCTGATTACTCAGGGAAGGAAAGAGAGGGACCTTATATTTCCTGGAAGGAAAGTGTGACTCTTAGAATATAGAGAAAGTGAGAAAATGAGGCACATTTAGTTTCAAGTGCACCAAGTATATGGGTTGGGTCACCACTGGTAGTGCTCTAAAAGTCTTGGAATGTGACATCCTGAGATCTATGACCTTCCTGGAAGGTCCTGATATTCTCTTGGAATACAGAACCCCGAGAAGTCTGTTAGGAGATTACAGACTGACACACTTTTGTTAGCAGACTTGACATTTCCATTACAATAGCTGTAAGAAAGAGCTACTACTACTACTACTACTACTACTACAACTACTACTACTACTACGCTTCTCCTAAACAGCAGTCTGACCTGGATTCTAGCAAACATCTCTTACTTCCAAGGTAATATTGATCACTGATCACTAGGAGAAAATTGAGGTTTCACTGTGATCTGGAACTGCCCATGAAAAGTAAAGGAAAAAATGCAGCAGCTGCATAGGCTAGTCTTGACTCAGATTGTCCATTTTGGAGATTATATAAGGATTTTAATTTCCCAGTGGCTGAGATTTACATCTATAAAGTCAGCTTCTCAATAAAATCTTCCACCAGATCAATTTTTTTAAAAATGTATGTAAAGTGGAGTATAATCTCAGTATAACACATAATTTTTTTAAAAAATGTTTCTTCTGTGTCTGTGTCCATGCACAGAGGAAAGCAAGTTGGTTTGCTTAAATACACACATGCCTGTAGATGCTGAACCTTAAATGTTATTCTTCTTAGATATGTATAACCTTAGATGTTATTCCTCAGGTACCACCCACAGTTTGATTTTGAGGCAACACATCTCACAATTTTGGAGTTTACAAAGTACTAGCTGGCCAGTAAACCACAGAAATCCTCCTGTTGCCACTTCCTGAACACTTGGAAGTGTGTACCATCACACTTGGCTTTTTTGTAGATGGGTCCTGGGATTAAGTCCTGGACCTCATTCTTGACTTTTGTAACTGAGCCTGTCCCTAGTCTTCTCTATGACTTTAAAAATATTTCTTAAATTAATTATAACATGGGTGTTAAAAATAAAAAGACCACTTATGAGAATTTGCTCTTTGTTTCTACTGTGTGGGGATCATGGGTTCCAAACCTAACTCATCAATTAAGTGATTATATAAAGTCATCTCACAAAACACATAAATGCACTAGCATTATTTTTGAAACATCAATATGTACATGGGTTTTAGACAAACAAATTGCATTATATCCAAACCCAGAAAATAAACATGCAGTTTGGAATTTTCTCAACACAGTGTCTGATGTGATTAGTCTCTTCACCATGGTGTACTGAACCCTATAGAGAAGCCCTACTCGTGCTTGATATATATCAAGTGACACTGGATCTACTCTTTTCCCTGGGAAGGCTGTGATCTGGGAGGAAGACTCTGTAGTGCTAAAAGAAACTCAGATTCCCAGAAGATACAGTAGCTCAGTGTGTCTTTCTCCCACCCCCACTGTAGTGCCAGCCTCTACTCTTGTGTCTTTCACCATCAACATCACCATCACTAACCTTAAGTATGAGGAGGGGATGAATCACCCTGGATCCTGGAAGTTCAATGCCACTGAAAGAATCCTACAAAGACTGGTAAGAGTTCTTTCTAGTAGATGCATACACAGAGGTAAGCCACACCAATCAATTTAGGCCACACCCTGCAAGAAGGCTACACCACTCTCCACCCTGTTCCATAGAATCCAGCTTTGCTCACCATCACTAGCTTCACACACTTCAAAGAGAATCTGTATCCCTCAATTCTTGTATTGACAGCCTTCTCCCTATTCCCCACAGCTTTGGCCTTTGTTCAATAAGACCAGTATCAGCCTCCTGTATTCTAACTGCAGACTGGAATTACTCAGGTAAGTCCTAACAAAAACAACCCAGAGGTCCTCAGTGTGTCTCAGATCCAAAATATTCTTGCCTTGCTTCCTTATCTCTTGTATGTTCATTATCTTTATGTAAATCCTGAAGGGCTAGATTCAGCACCCACTGTGTCCTCTAGTTATAAAACCTCACTTCAGTCACCCCCACAACCTGCAGACCATCAGCTGGTTGGTGAAATTTTCCTGCTCAATCATTCTGAATTTCCACCTTCATTCCCTCATAAATTCCTGAATAAAAGAGAATTTCCTGGGAGCTTTTAATTTTGTCCCTAGACTTTCTTTTATAATATTGATCGAGTATTATTTTTTATACTGTGATAGGTAATCTGGCCAGGAAACTTAGGGGGAAAATGGCTTATTTTAGCTTTACAACTCAAATGACAGTTTATAATTATTTTCAGGGAAGTCATAGCAACTAATGTTTGAAACATTCACATCACTCCCACAGGCAAGAATAGAGAGAAATAAAATTAAGAAAGCCCTCTCACTTGTACTCAGATTGACTTCTCCATTCTTATACACTTCAGGATCCCTGAAGTAGGATCTTGAGCTAACCACATAGATTAGGGAGTCCCACATTAATTACCTTCATTAAGATCATTCCTGACAAGCATGACCCCAGGATCGCACAGTATAGCTAAACCCTCACTGAAACTTTATTTATAGGCGATTCAAGTTGACAGTTAAAGCTAACAAGCACAGACATTACTGCCTCTGGTCTTTGCTTTAATTCCCAAATCCCCATCTGCCTTTAACATGAACACTCTGTTCCTCACACCATGAGAACATAGATTAATGTCTTGCATTCAATAAAAACGTCTTACTCCTTGTCTGCTGAGGTTCACAGCCTGCTGGAAGTCACTACACTCAGAGAATATAAGCCTTATGTATCACCTCTACAACAGTCATTTCATCTCCTCTGGCTCCTTCGTCTCCTGCACTTTACCTTAAGATGCTTCCTAGGCAATCTCTTTATCATCATTCTTCTTATCTGTTCTTCTCAGGCCAAAGAAAAATGGAACAGCTACAGGAATAGATGCCATCTGCACTTACCATGCAGACCCAACTGGACCTGGGCTAGACAATGAACGGGTATTCTGGGAAATGAGCAACCTAACCAACAATGTCACTCATCTGGGCCCTTACACCTTAGACAAGAACAGCCTTTACATCAATGGTGAGCAGTAGCCATGTGTGCTCTTGTATAGAGCATACACTCTCCTGTCCCAGCCCCTACTTCCTCACTCTACTCCATTCTCACTCTTTTATTTTCTCTTCAGGTTATACACACCAGATCCATCCCACCACATCTCCAAGTGAGTATTCTGAGGTTCATTAAGTTTTTCCTATGTTGTAAGTCCCCATCCATGAAATAAAAAGAAACAAAAGATCCTATCAGTATTTCTTTCCTAAAGCCTCTCTCCTCCTAGAGATGAACAAAAATGAATGACCTAAATATCTTCCAGTCTGACTATTGTGTATGCAGGCAAGTGCTGGCTGACAGAAGCCTGATATATGTGTCTCCTGGGAGGCTCTGACACTACCCGACTAATTCAGAAGTAGAGGCTCACAGTCATCCATTGTACTGAGTACAGTGTCCCCAATGAAGGAGCTAGAGAAAGGACCCAAGGATCTGAAGGACTTGCAGCCCCTTAGAATGAACAACAATATGATCTACCTAGTACCCTCAGAGTTCCCAGGGACTAAACCACCAACCAAAGAGTACACATGGTGAGACTAATGGCTCCAGAAGCATATGTATAGTAGAGGATGGCCAAGTTGGTCACCAATGGGAGGAGAGACCCTTGGCCCTGTGAAGGTTCTATGCCCCAGTGTAGGGGAATGCCAGGGCCAGTAAGCAGCAGAGGGTGGGATGGTGAGCAGGGGGAGGTGAGTGGGAAGAGGAGTTTGTTTTTGTTTTTGTTTTGTTTTGTTTTGTTTTGTTTTATTTTTTGGAGGGGAACCTGGGAAAGGAGATATTATATGACATGGAAATAAAGAAAACATCTAATAAAAAAATAGCTCCCAGTCTGATTGGAAGCACAACTCAGGAAAATGCTTGCAATGGGTATGGAGTTTAATCCCTAGCAGCTGCGTAAAAAGCTGGGCATCATGGCCCACATTTGTAATGCTAGTTCTAGAAGGAATAGACAGGGGATCCTTGTGGTTTCCTGCTCAGACAATCTAGTTGAGTTGTCGTTTCAACTGGTCCTATGACCTTGGCAGGACAATGAGTAGGTGTCCTGTGAACTGAGCAAGCTGTCCAATGATATCACCCAATTGGAACCATATACCTTGGGCTTAAAACATAAAGTGGACAATGTTTGAGGAAGAACATGATCTGAGGGGCTGGAGAGATGAATCAGCAGTTAAGAACACTAGCTGTTCTCTTAGAGCGCCTCAGTTCTATTCCATGTGTTTACAATCACGTTTAATTATAGCTCCAAGGGAACAGTTGCCATTTTCTGACCTTCCTGAGCATCGGGCAAGCACATGGTACAAAGACATTCATGTACACAAAAACACACATAAAATACAATAAAATAATTTATAAAAAGAATGACACCAGATGTTGTCTTTTGGCCTCCATATGCAATGCAATACATGCGCACACTTGCACATTAAATTGAAAGTTTCACAATGTGGAATCCCCTCTGATAGCTTCAAAATGAAAGTATTTTTCACTCTAAACAACTAGTAGACTTTTAATCCATGGGTTTCATGATTATCATCATTTCTGGCAGGATGACAACTCCTGTCTCCAGTCCTACAGCTGGGAATATTTTTCTCTAAAGATGCTCTTATAATTTCAGTAGGCCATAGGAAGGATAGAGCAAGTGACACCTCCCTAAACAGCCAAGGTTAACTCTTGATGACAAATTCCCAGAGGATTTCTTAGACATCAGACTCAATATCCCATTTTCTAAATCATGTAGATTGTCTGTAGCTTTAAATCCTTTCCTAATTCTTTAAAGCATCCAAACCAGCAGGGGTTGTAGGTGAGAACTGAAGGGTATAAACAAATTCAGGGACAGAAGTGGTAGTTCAGTAAAGAACTTGTTTTGTAAGCAGAGGACATGAATTGGATTCCTTAAACCCATGTAAAATTGCCAAGTATGGTAGATAATACATCTAATTCCAGAACCTGGAGGTAGAGATACAAACATGCATGGAACTCCCTGGACAGCTAGTGTAGCATAAGTGGTATACATTAGGCCTATAATAGCCTGTATGCCAAGGGAAGTAGATGATTATCCAGAGGGTGACACTCGAGTTGTTCCTTCACACGTATGCTCATATAACATATGTATATGTCATATATACACACACACATATTAGGAAAAACATCAGATCTAGTGCAACAGCATACCCTCATATATACTGAGTGCATAGAATGCATAAAAACTACAATGTATGTCCAGTATTAACTGTGGAACCTGCCACCTAGGGACTTGATGTGAAATCCTTAATAATTTGCTGCAGTTTTACATTTGTATTCTATTTTTATAATACTTGCATTGTGTTACAACACTTTATCCAGTACAAGCAATCAGTCAGTCTAATATAAGTAAAGAACCTCTATATGTAAAGTCTCTATATGGGACACATACAGACTGCCACAGACAAACTTGTGAGATGACTTAGAGGATAAAGATGTTTCCTGCCAAACATGAAGAACCAATTTTTATTCCTGGGATCTGTATTGTGGTAGAGCAGAACCAGTTCCTGAAATTTTTCTCTGATTTTCATACTCATGCTTTGACATACACATACACATACACACACAATCATCAATCAATCAATCAATCAATCAATCAATCAATCAATACCAACGTGTATTTCACTGAAGAATGTTGACTTCAGAAAAGACTGGGTTTTAAAAAGGAACGTCAGGAAGGAAAAACAATATAGATATCTTGCCAACTGAAGAGATGGATATATTTCCTTTCTGCTTGATTGTGAATTCAGCCCTATGCAGCAATCCTTCATAATTTAGTTGAAAGTGTTGTGAGGTTTTCTTTTCAAAGAAACTGTGTTTCCTAGAGGAAGAATCTCATCAGTGCAAGAACATGAACACAGCTGATGGATGCCCCAAGCTAAAGTTCAGAGAGAAACAATAGCATTGGTGTGTGTGTCCTTCTCCCACCTTCTCTGTAGCAGCAGGACCTGTCCTGGAGCATTTTACTATCAACTTCACCATCATTAACTTGAAGTTTGAGGAGGACATGGGTCACTCTGGATCCAGAAAGTTCAACATCACTGCAAGAACCCTGCAGAGCCTGGTGAGAGTACTGCACATTGTGCCTAGCCCTGCACAAAGGTATGCCTACCTGCCATGCAATGCCCCTGAAAGAAAACTCCAAAGATGAAATCTTGCATGAAGACCCCACCCATCAAAGCCTGACCCCAAGGGTGAAATATCTCAACACCTTGCCATCTCTACCTGCTCATCTCTCATCACTCTTCTCACCTTTTCCCACAGCTAAGGATAGTGTTCAAAAAATCAAGTGTTGGAGCCCTGTATTCTTCTGGCTGCAGAGTGTCCTTGCTCAGGTGGGTTTAAGGACATGGAATTGGAATACTAGACCTAAAATCATACTCAGTTTCCTTCTTGCTGTCCTTGCACATGACTGTTGTTCAGGTGAACTGAGGAAGCCATGATACAAGTTGTCTTCAAATCCTACCACCTCCGCACAGCTATCTCATACCCAGTAGACAATATCAATACTTCATTGTTCCTGATGATCCTGTCTGAATTTTGACTCCCATTTTCTGCCTTCGGAATAAAGGAATTTTTTTCTTACACATTCAGATTCTGCACTCTGGTTATTTTGAAGACAAAAATTACTGTTTCCATTTGCTGTCAGTCCTAAATCAAATGCTCACTTGTCTTGGATATGTGAACTTCTCAGATACCAGGATATGAGAGTAGCAGTCTGAGTCTTGTGTTTGATAAAAAACTTATGACTCCATGACTTTTCATTGTCTCAGTCTAGAGGACATCAATGTGCTCAGAATCAAATGCTGGTTTCTGTCTGCTCCAAACTTCCTTTTTCTTTCTTAAAACTTGTTCTTTGTTTGGTATGTATATGTGACTGTGTATGAGTGCTTGAACTCATGTGTGTGCATGCCTGCATGCATTTGTGTGTGTGTGTGTGTGTGTGAACACCAGTACCATGGTATCCATATGTAACCAGAAAATAATATATTGGCACCACCTCTCTTCTTATACCATGTGGGTCCCAGGGTTGGAACCCAGGTTGTCAGGACTGGGGACAAACCTCCATGTTGATCCACCTCCCTGGGTCTCTAACAACCTTTTCATTTACTGTGGCTACTTCCTGCCCTGTCCCAGCATTTTAGGATGCTTCCTTAATAAATCTATTTATTATCATTGTCTCACCTATCCTTCCCAGACCTGAAAATGATGGTACAGGCACAGGAGTAGATGCTGTCTGCACTCACTACCTTGATTCCACTGGCCTTAGACTGGACAGAAAGGTGGTGTATTGGGAGATCAGCAGGCTGACCTATGGTGTCAACAGATTGGGCCCTTATACTCTGGATGAGAAAAGTCTCTATGTCGATGGTAAGCAATGGCCACTTTCACTTTGCTGTAGTGATGAGCCCATAATCTCCTCTCTCTTACCTCCCTTCCATTGTTCCCCTCCATCTTCATTCTTTCTTTCATTTGTTCTGCAGGCTACACACATCAGATTGTGGCTACTACCACTCAGAGTAAGTATTCTTGGTTTTCATAAATCTCAACCACATCTATGATTCCCAGTTGTGATATAGGATTTCAGAATGAAAGAAGTTGAGGGCCTAATCTCCATTTCACAAACTGTTGTTTGAGACATTTCTTGCAGATATCTGACACAAAAACACCTACTCACACCAGATAAGGAAGTGATAACACACCAAAGTAGCAATTATATTACTATCCAACTTGGGTCAGCAGTGAGTTTATTAGGGTTATTCACAAGAGCAGAATGACTCATGCAGCCTCATCACCAATAGTCACCCTAGCATGGGTGACATCTCACATAGGCCAAATCCTTAGAGCTCATTATTTGACTTACTGGTACCTTACCGGTCACAGAGTCTCTTCCAGGAAATTTGTCCAGTCAGCATCTTCTGCCCTCAAAGTTTTTCACTGCTTCAATAACCTTGGGCCCTCAAAAATCTCCTAGTCTTAGTTTTACTTGTAAAGTCTGTTTATTTTGTAAACTTATCAGCCTCCTCTCTCCTTCCTGGAATGAACATTTCAATTCAGATGAAATTGCTAAAGGACAAAAACCTACTTCATCTATAACCTGTGATAGAAAAAGACTTAGAAACAAAATTACCCCAACATTCATATTCTCCTCAGGATGTCTCCAAGATAATGCCCATTCTATTCTAATCATCTGACAATTTTGCTCCACAGTGGCTAGAGTGACCATTGCTTCTATAGGGATGATACACAGCTCTCTCAGTCCTACAGGTAGGAATTCTCCCCTCTCATGATTTTTTTATAATGGTTCTACAATCCTTAGAGTCAAGAGCAAGGGTAGAAGAAGTGACATATTCTAGATGAGCCCAGATTGACTCTTGATGACTTTCATATATTCTACCAAAGCTAACAAGAATCTGCTTAATCTTATCTTTTCCTGGCACTCAGAACTTCTGGTACTTGTTTCTGAAACTTATCCATGGCCACTGTCTTCCAAATCATTCACCAATGCTTACAAGTGTATAAACAACAGGACTGTAGGCTGAGAGTAGTGTGTAGTCATGGCAATGCCACCACCCATTTCAGCAATACATCAAATTCCTGGTTTATCAACTGAGCAATTCATCTACAGCTTGCTTAAAGAACTCCTGTTATTGAATATAAGTAGTTATTCTGCATAATTCTTCTTTTAAGATTATTTATTATTATATGTAAGTATGTATAAGTAGCTGTCTTCAGACACACCAGAAGAGGGCGTCAGATCTCTTTACAGATGGTTGTGAGCAACCATGTGGTTGCTGAGATTTGAACTCAGGACCTTTGGAAGTGCAATCAGTGCTCTTAACTGCTGAGCCATCTCTCCAGTCCCTCTGCATAATTCTTCATTACTATATTCTTTAATTTAAATGTGTGTCAGGTCCTTCACTATGTGTAAAAACTATAGTTGTATTCTCTTATTAGATATCTAAAGTAGATTTGATTTGTACTAAATGGATGAACCCTGATGAATCAATTATCAGATAATGAACCCTCTATTTTTAGGATTATATTCTGGCTTTTTTTCCACCCCATTTGTAACATTTTTATTGTGAGAACTATAGAAATTTTCAGGCCTGTAGATATGCTTCCATGGATGTAGGGTGCAAACCTGATTTCTATTTCTGTGACCCACATGGTAGAAGGAGAAAACACATTCCCACAAGCCGTCCTTTGACCTCCAAATGCACATGCTAACACAGACGTGTATACATCCTCCCCAACCACAAAATTTAAAAGCTAAGAAATTAAAGTTGAAAATATCAGTGATATCTCAAAATTTGGCAAGAAAACCCCATTTGTTACCCTTTGGAATTTAATCTCTGCTGGCCACTTCTATTTTACTCTAATATGGAGAGAGCTATATCATATGGTAATGGAAGTGCTCCTCCCCCCAATCACACTGCTGTGCTAAATTTTCATGATTCAAAATCAAAGGCTTAGCTATACATGTAGCGTGGCTGGTATACTGTAGGCCTCACATTCAGGAAACTATAAGTTCCTCCTCTAACACCACTTAACCTGGACATGTTGAAGGATGCCTCTAATTATAGGACTTGGACAATGGAAGCAGGATGATAAAAAAAATAATTGTCATCATTTACTACATAGCTGGTTAGAGACCAGCATAGGCTATATGAGACCTTGTCAAAAAGAATTATAGGAATTATATAAAACTAGTATTGAAATATAGTTCAGAGGTAATCAGAATCTAACACAATACCATAAGCTCACATGTGTTAAAAGAATAAGCAACATATAAATACAATAATATGTCCTGTTTTTGAGTTGGATTCTGTTATTTCAGAAATTAGTTAATTTCCCATTGACTCCATATTTTTTATTTACATTCATTGATTGATTAATTTGTGTGTGTGCATGTGTATGCGTGTATGTGAGAGCATGTGTATGTGTTTGTGTGTGTGTGTGTGTGTGTGTGTGTGTGTGTGGTGCATCACTATAAAAAAGTGAGAGTCAGAAGAAAACTTGAAGGACTCTGTTCTGTCCTTCTACCATGTGATTTTTCAAGGACAGAACTCAAGTCAGCAGGCTTGGCAACAAGAAGCTTAATCCACTAAGACATTTTTGCCAGGTTTTGGATTTGTTAAATTGATATCATAATAACTACTTGATTCACAATAGCAAATTCATTGTGTCTAAGTTCTTTAAATAGGACTTAATGTGAAGAACCAACATATGTTTCTTAAGGATAAGAATAAAAATAATAGTAAAGATTGATGCAATAGCTAAGTTTTAAAGTGCTTTCTTAGCAAAGCCAGAATATCAGAGTTCAATTCCCCAGAACCCATACTAAAGGGAGGAGGAGGGAGGGAGAGAAGAAAGAATAAAAAAGAAGGGAGAGGGAATGAGTGAAGAAAAAAGGAAGGAGGAAAAGAAGGAAGGAAGAAAAGAAAGAACGGATGTAGTGAACTTATAATTTTAGCCTT
>JADRCC010565915.1:2074-13804 GCA_019843855.1 Hylomyscus alleni
GAGGCAACAACTAACGATTCATTATTGGTGCTAGGACAGAAGATAAAATATTGACTGGGTTTATCTATACAAAGCCTCACTACTAACTCAGTTATGGTTTGTGACTTTGATGAGCCCGTGGAGCTGTAATGATGACGAATGTTTAATGGGATAATTATTCCTAATGGCTATGCATGTAAACATTCTCTGTTGTAAACTTCTTACTCCATTTATGATTTGATTTTATGTGTAAACTTGTGATGAACTTTTACCACGTGAGTGTATTCTGAAAGATGTGTAAGTGCTGAGGACAAAGAAAGGAGCAGGAGACAAATTTTCCCTTCTTCCTTTTGTGATCTTTCTGGTTTCCCCCCTTTCTTAGATAGCTTTCATAGACAACATTTTACAACTTAGTAATAAACACTATAATCACTTTTCAAAGTGTTCCTTTCTCTACCAGTGACTTCTACTGGCAGGCTGAAAGCTAGAGCCACCCAGTTCCTGCTGAGATAGAACAAAGGCCACATTACTTAATTGGCCTTTGTTAGGGTACAGGTGTCAATCACCTAAGCCAGCAGCTTTTTACCACCAGAAAGAGCAAGAATGTTTTTAAAATTTTTTAAAAGTTATAATAAGCATTTCAGTATAGAGAGTTAGAACATCTGGAGATTATCAGTCTTTAAAGCCACACCAGAGTCCTACTGTGTCCAGTTTCAACCTGTTCCAGGTCAGGAAGTTCCAGGCACACCATCACCAAGTTAACATCTTCCTTGTTCTCCACTGGATCAGTGATTGTCACCAGGATTGTGTATTGGCTCCCATGATCAATTCTCTGTGTCTAGGCCATGATGCTCCATTTTTAAGGATGAATATGATCAGTGTTTCCATTTTTAACCCTTTTACCTGAGCAGTTCATAACATGGTTTTGCCACTGTCTCCCCATCCCTTCTCCAGTCTACTTAAAGGAGTGCAGTCTTCCAAAATGGTCATGCTCATCCCTCTCTTTCCCGCAGTCCATCTTTCCCCTTGCTTCCCATGGTGCTTTGCTATTTCAAATCCATTAATCCTTCCTCTTAATGAAACAGGTTTCTATCTGGTGGCGACATGTTCCTCTTGCTAATGATGACAATATGCTTAGACTGACCAGACAACTTAGACTGAGTTCCACCTGGCAACAACTGCTACCCAGCTCTGCTCTGCTTATCTCTCTTACCCTGCAAGGCAAGCTCCAAGCTCTAGAAAGCACCTGTTAATCAATCAGTGAAAGTAATCTGATTGTAACATTTTCCTTCCTAAGGATTGCAGATCATATTCTGTAGAAGGAGGAAAGCCATTAGAAAGAGTCTTAGAGAAAACTCAGCAACATGTACTATCAGAGATATTAGTTGGAGGCTCATTACAAGACAGAGTGAATATACCTCGACTGTCTCAGTTAATGGAAGCTTAATTAGATCAGAGCAAAGCCCTAGTGCTTGCCACAAATGGCCTTCAGACCACAGTGAGAAGTCCAACAATTCTCACATAACTGCTCCCTTAATGATTGGGTATGGAATGGATCACAGATCCTGAGAACTGGACCCAGAAATAATGGAAAGAATGTGTATGTGTGTGTGTGTGTACGTGCATAC
Source organism: Hylomyscus alleni (assembly GCA_019843855.1). NCBI lineage: Eukaryota > Metazoa > Chordata > Mammalia > Rodentia > Muridae > Hylomyscus > Hylomyscus alleni. The sequence goes on from JADRCC010565915.1 coordinate 3,682, forward strand.
ATGTGCATGTGTAGGATGCACATATTTGTATGTGTGTGTGCGTGTATGTATGTGTATGTGAAGTTTGTACATGTATATGTGCATTAATTAAAGAGAATTAAAGAACAAAGAAAATTACTATATTAAAATGACTTTAGTGGTTTTGCTTGAATATCTCTGAAACTCTCCCTCTCCTTCTCCCTCTCCCTCTCCCTCCCTCCCCCCCTCCGTCTCCCTCCCCCCCCTCTCTGTGTATGTCCCTGCCCAGACAGGGTCTTGCAATGTAGTTCTAGAGAGAAATTTACTATGTACAGTCTTAGGCCTCTGACTCATGGCGATCCTCTCCTCATGCCATGCACATCACTTTCAAAGGCAGCAAACAGAAGAAAACCTAACAGGTTGGCATTAAAATACAAAGAAATTAATTCTATTTAGGAAATGTGTGTGGGAGCTTCTGTAGAATACATTATATATTATAATAATAACTTAACTATATTCAGAAAATAACCATGCATCAAAATGATGAATTGAATACACAGGACAGAAGTGACAGGGGGTCAGAGGGATGTTCAATGACATTAATTTAATGTAAACCACATGGGGGGCATGTTGTTTGCCTTGGTATTGAACAGGATAGTGTTCTGCAGCCTTCACTGTAGATATGAGAAGCCATGGCTTCACTATGATTATAGATAATCAAACGTTGCCAAATCCAGCTAAATATGTGGATTAAACTGAGTAGATTTTGGGAAAATGTATACAAAATGCCATGGATTAAGGTAATAATTTAAGAATGCTTTAGGTTTTTTCTAAAGATATAAGATAGATAACAGATAGATAGATGATAGATAGATAGATGATAGATAGATAGATAGATAGATAGATAGATAGATAGATAGATAGATGTGGATATGGTTAATTGAAAGTCTACACTTGTAGACTTATACCATGATACATCTTACAAGAATCCTAGGTTATTTTCTATAAAGACCTCACAGCATCATTAATAACCACAACCAGACAACACAGAAACATGGAATTTTCTAAAAACCACAGAAAAATGAAAATATGACCAGCAGACCTGACAGTCAGCCATGCTTCTGTGGGAAAGCCTGTGGCAACAAAGACATGAACCAACTGTGTTCATGTACTTGCCCTTTGTATTTTTTTTCTGACATAGAGAAGTGTGATTCTGACTATGTTTGTCTGCTGAGGGTGGAGGACTGGTGGGGAAATAGCTGTAGGAACCTTGGTCAGAGAGTTTGTGATGGAAATCACTTTCTGAAGATACTTAATAACATTGGAACTCTCATTCTGTTAAGGCAAAGAGAGGAACCAAATAGCCTCTGAGTTACTACTGTTGTGTTTGTTAAACTTTCTACATTTCCTTTCTCATGCTCTGCCTTTGTGGCAATTTGAATAGGAACAGACCCCATAGGCTCTTATATCTGAATGCTTATTCTTTAGGGAGTTGTTCTACTGAACAGGTATTAAGAGGTGTGGCCCTGTTGGAGGATGTGTGTCACTGGGAATGGGCTTTGGGGTTTTGATGGCCCAAGCCAGGCTCAGTGTCATTCTCTCTTCCTGCTGCCTATTGATCCTGATGTTGGACTTTCAGCTTTCTCTCCAGCACCATATCTGCCTGCATTCTGCCAGGCTTCCCACCATGACAATAATGTATAGACCTCTGAACAATAAGCCACCCCATTAAATATGTTTTTTCATAAGAGTTGCTGTAGTCAGCAAGTTTCTTCACAGGACTAGAACGGTGACTAAGATCCTTCCTGCTGATCCTTCTTTTTGACATTCCAGTTCCTCTCTCATTACTTCTTTCTCTCCCCTTCTTGACTACTATCTGTCATCTGTCTGTCTGCCTATCATTTACGTATTCATTTATTATTAGTCGTCTACCTATAATCTATTTACTATCATCTGTTTATCTACCTGTCTGCCTGTCTGTTATTTATTTATTCTCATTCATCTACCTTTAGTCTACATACTAGCTAGCATCTATCATCCATGTATAACCATTCACATATATCTCATCTGGGTATCTATTATCTATCATTTATCACTTACCTATCATCCACGTACTTACTTACCCTGGGTCTCATCCTACAGTGACTATTCTTGGGTGTGAATGATTATTATTTTAGACTTTAAATTGTTTTATATTTTACCTAAGAACATTACTTTCTTGATTAGGCGTTTCTAAATATAAAATGAAATGTAAAAATTGAGTAGTTGATGACCCTCATGGTTATTTCCCTTCAAAAAAAAAAAAAAAAAAAAACATTCCCATCCTCAGTAAGTCATGAAAATAAAATAGGATCATTTCAAACCTTGAAACTATGTAATATATTATGAAAAGAGGAAAATCAGTTATCTTTAAAAGTGTGATATGAGACGCATGAGACACCAGTGCTAAGATTTGATAAGTTTGGAATCTGGATTAGGAGGTAGAATGCAATTTGAATTGGATTTCTTATATGTTTACAAGCAAAGGACTCAGGTGTTTAACACTAAAATGAGCTATTCTCCACAGAAAGCTATAAGGCTGGCTTGGCTTCTGTTTAACTAAATCACTCTTGTTCACAGAAAGTTTGGTGTGATAATAGTTGACAATCTAGTGGCTTAAGAGTGAGTAGACACTGTCCTCTCACTGCTCCTTGCAGTTCAATTGTGAGGAGACAGGTTGAATCACTGCAGACAGCAGAAGGTGAAACAAAACCTTGTGGACTCAAATTGTTGAGCCTTTGGCATTGGTCCCATGTCCTCTAAGACAGAGCAACATCCTTCGCTTTCCTCATCAAACTTTATTAAGGAATCTACTCAATGCTTTACTGAGACTTTATAATCGGTCATGGTGTACAACTTAAAATTTTTTTACACAATACCATGCAGATTATTTCTGTATCATATGCATACACACATCTATCATAGATTATAATTATAATTGGTTTCTCTTGAAGCCTGAGTCACTTTCTAGGGGAAAAAATCAAAACATGAAGATGTTGGTCAACAAGTCTCAAATATTCATCATTTTCCTGACTATATGTTCCTCAGATACAAGTGTACGCTTACTAACATTTATAAAAGACAGGAGGTGTACACACCATGATCCCATAACTGCTTAGAAGCATCCCTCACACATCTCGGTGGAGCCAGAAACTAAACTTCCATTTTTTCGTGTCAGGATCCCAAGGCCTCTCTACCCCACAGTTAAGACACCAGTGAGTCTCATGCAAGTGCTCATGAACAGAGCCCCATGGATTTGTTGGATAATAGCCACAAACCACTGCTGTGAAGGCTCACACCACATATCATTTATAATGTATAAAAGAATAAAAACAGGAAAAATAATAGGGGTGGCATATGCCCTTTGAACTTGGAATATATTAGCTTGCTTCAGTGAAATGGCCTGTTTATTTCAAATCCTACTCTTCATATTTGGTGCCATTTGAAGAAATGTCTGCATGGCTCCCTGAAAGGTTGAATAAGGCCACAATGACAGAATTAGCCAGAGCACTGAATGCATACTTTATCAAAGCAGCACAGCCAAATCTTGTGCCTTTGAATCTGTTGTCCTCAGAGTGCCTCCAAGCCCCTCTAGCTAATGCCCAGCACAAAATAAGCATCGCCTGGTTCCGACTCTCAGAGTGAGATTAATGTCGGAATCTTAGTACTAGGTTTTTAGAGCTTGTCTTCACAGTTTCTGCCATGAGCCTGTCATAAGTTTGAGTCTGGCTTATCTGTTATGAATCAGTGTCTCTCCTGATTTTAGGATCATAAAGTCTCTTCAACCTAGAAAGTTATTGTCAATTCTGTTACCGAGACATAAATAAACCCACATGGACATCACTACCTTCCTTGGTGTATAGATTAGCATTGCAATATTAATTTTATACAAATTCAATTCTTGAAAGTTGTTCAAAGTTGTCTGAAAAGAAGTCAATCACAAATATGAATCATATTATTGATTCATGTTCTCCTGTGTCTCTAAGTTAGCTAAGACCCAAATCATTCACAGGTGCAAGAATTCACATTGTTTTAAAATACCTGCAGGCCACAGCAAAAGAACACACATCTTCTTCAAGTAAATTATTCCTGCAGCCAGTTTTCTCTACCCTTCGGAAGCCACATGCACCCATTTGCCTGGCCTTGCATGTGAAGGACAGCTGCTTGTCCCCTTTCACTCAATCTGGGCTCTGACATTCATTCAGCTTACCTTATCCAGGGTTAGCCTTACTAATGATTCTTATGGGATAGCTCCCTTTTCTTCAGGAATTATTCTGTTTTGTTTTCTCCAGTTCAATTTTAATGGTTCAAACCCTGGCCTAGAAGAGGCACACAAGTCCTAACAGTGCCACAGATTAAAAAGGAAAAAAATACTTTGTTTTTATCCCTGGTAGATACATATATCTTATTTTTCACTGAAATATAAAATATTGTCACTTTTAAACAAAAAAAAAAGATAAAAAAGTAAGTTATTCATTCTCCACTACTAACAACCCCTACAAATCCTGATGTGAGACACCAGCTTTTATAGATCTTTGGAACCAAATAATGCAAGGGATCTACTATCCCTAATTCGTGTATGAAGGATATTAGTGAAATGGTAATCCCTTCACACAGTAATCACTAAAGCAGCAGATAGTCAGGGCTAACAGCTGCTCAAGAACTAGCACAGAGGACATGTTTCTATTCATGTCCCTTGAGTAAGATTCTGTAGGTGGCACAATACATTAATAACTAATGATATATTTAGATTGTGCCAAATAATTGGTTGAAGTCATTGATTGTAAAAAAAAAAAAATAGTTTGCAGAACAAAATTTTTTTAACAAGGAAAATCTTTGTTCCCCCTGTTTCCTAGCCATCTTCTTGACTGAGTGTGGTTCTGAAAGAGAGGAAGTGAAGGACAAAATGAGTATGTGTATTTGTCTCACAGTGTCTCATTTCCATGTCTGGGGGAAAGTTAAGTAAAATACATGAATAAAGTACATCAATCAAATAAAATAGCTAAAACCCTTTCTTCCTCCTTTTGGCTTCCCTTTCCTCAGCGATACATTTACCTTAATTCTGTGAGACTTCTATAGGAGCGTGCTGTGTGTCTTGAGTATTCTTAACCTTCTCCCACACCCTGGTACCTTACCTGGCATGTGTCACTTTATACTGAGGACTGATGGCTCTCAGAATATTACTGTTCATGTTCACATGTGCCTCCATATTACAAAGACACCATTATCAATTATTAATGGTTCGATCACTTATAATGGCAACCTCTTGGACCCTAGTGCAAACAAGTCACGTGCATTTACTGTATTGCCTTACAATTCTCCTTAAGTATACGTCACTCTTAGCATTTATAGATACACTAGATTTGCTTTATCCCCTTCTGTAGCTTGGCTCTTACTAACTTTTGAGTCTAATAATGCAGGTGTAATATTTTCTACTTGTACCAGGTGGCACAGAGTCCGCCCCTTTCTCAGATGCCTTGGCTGCAATTCTTCTGGCCCCCGTGTATCCTATTTACTGGCATCCAGCATTTGCTTTCAGAGTTTCTGTTTGCCTCTACTGCTCCCAAATTTTCCCTTCAGCTATGAAATGGGTAAATGATCTGACATGCCGAATTTGTTCTCACCAGCCTGATATGTTGGCAGTGCCTGGCTACTTCAGCTTTGCCTGAGATTTCTGGGAGCAGCTTTATCCTCATGGTGATGGAGTCTGCCTACATTTATCACCACACCATTGTGATATCTGCATTTACTCCCATTCTTTACAGATATTTTGGGTTCCTTCTCTTTTCTGACTGACAGCTTACTTCCCCCATGCCTGCTTTTATTGCAATCTCTCTCCATCAACAACCATAAAGTCCTCCTACTTTAATTTGTCTGCCCACACCCAGTTTATTAAGTGGTGCTGTCAGAGTTAATTTCTGAGATGCCTTTCTGGCTCAGCACTTTAATTGTATGCAGAGCCGTTGCAGGGATCCTCTCAACTGTAAAAGAAAGAAAATGTTTCTTAACAGGAAATAAAACATTTTGACATTTGCATACTTCTTAAAGAAATTTTAAATCATGGACATGGGCAATAGTTTCTATATTGTTTTCTGTTTTTCATACGAGAGAGTTTTCACAGAATCCACGACATGTTTAACACCAGCAGCCCAAGGCTGCCTTGACAGCTAAGTCAGTGAAGTGGTAGCCTTGGAAACAAGGGTCCAAGCTCCCCTGGAATCCACATTAATGAAAGGTCAAATGTAGTGGAATGCCCTCATGACCCCAGTGTTGGACAGCTGGAAACAGACAGTTCCCTGGGAATCACTGACCAGCCAGCCTGGACCCTGGTGAGGGCCAGGCCAAAGAGAGACCCAGTCTCAAAGGGTAAAGGTGGGTGGTAACCTAGGAACTGTGGCTAAGGTTGTCCTTTGGCATTGACATGTAAGTGCATACAGGAGCATGTGTGGACAAACATTTTAAAAAAAAAACAAACCTAATAAAAATAGTTCGTGATAGGTAAATGACTCTTCGCTTACTGTATTTAAACCGTTTGAAAGCAAGAGACTCTATGTGGCCAGCATACCTGCTTTGACTCAACTCTGGCTACAGCAGATTGCATAGACCATACTGCTGCAACATTCCTGGCCATGGAAAGATGTTGATGTGTAATAAAAACTCATAATTTCCCTGTGGGTTACACTTCCTGCTTTTATCCTTCTGAGTATGGGGGTCTCCACCATCCATCCACTCGTGGGAACTGACCATCAATTGTTTTGTGCAGCAGTTTTAATTTTGTGTATTTGTTTGTCTTTTGCATGAAGAATTGTAATTAATAAATACATATTACATATATGTTTCCGGTTAAGTGTGCTCACCTGTGCTCTCTAGCAGTCAGTGCATTGCCATTCATTCCTAATTGAGGCAGTTTGTGAAATGAGTAACAACCCTGCTTGTGGATTCACAGGAAGTCATGACCTGTCATAGCAAAGGTTTATATCTGAGTTTCTATCACCAATGGTATTTCTCACCTGTGCTCTCCTCTCCTCTCAGCAAATTCCATCTTCTCTTCATTTAGTTTTGTTCATCTGTCTCTCTTCTGCATATACTCAAAAAACAGAGGGACCAAGCCCAATGAAAACCATTTGATACAGACTACCCAGAGAGGGAAGACTTTCACTATGAAGAATTTGTGCAGTTCTCTTTGTAACTTTCCGAAATAGAATTTCCAAGTGGAAGGGGAACCAGCATCTATGAGCTACAGCATTTGGCTGCTGATCCTTAGAACATAACCCAGAGGTCAAGGAGTCTTGGCAATTGAGACGAACATTCTCTCCAAACACTGCAGAACAAAATTCAACATTGTTTTATAAGGAAAGTGTGAATGCTAGTCTTCTGGGCGTCTACTTATGTCAAGAACTTTTCTCATTAAATTTCACGGCAACTCTTTCCTAGTCTTGCTGTAGAGGAAAGCAAAGCCTTAGGCAGTGTAAGTTATTCAAAGTCTCACAACCTGGAAATGGGAGCATTAGGGGTTCCTCACTGCCTATTTGTCTCTGCACCTCTCTCTGCCTGTAACTTAGTCCAGCCCTGAGGGTGCCTTGCAAACCGACTGTGTCTGAAGACATCACCTCCTGCTCCTACACCTTCATTAAGAAATCAAAGCAGGCAAAGTCACGAGCAGATGAGGAGGTAGAGCCTCAGCCTCCGCGCCTTCTGTTCTGCTGACAACTTCTTTCCTGGGGCTGGCTCAGCAGAGCAGCCCTGCTGTTACTGATGTGGCCGTGACATGGGTAAATATGTGCAAACGACTGAGCGCAGTGCCAAGGACACACCAGACACCAGTAAATTCTAGTTTTCTTAAGCTTCCTGTAACCACTCTGTTCGATAAGTTTTGAACGGATGAAATGGTGAGCAACAGCTGCTAGCTCTGCATTTGTTGTCTTTTCTTAACTGTCCCTGCACCAGCATCTCCATCCCATTCAGAGCCTGGCAATCTGGACTCAGTATTCACCTTTACAAGTGGCTTTAACTTTGTAAAAGTCTTGTATCCCTGATAACTCTCATAAGAGGATCGGTGGACTGATCATGAGAATTGTTTGAAGATAGAATTAACAGGTGTTAAAACATGTCAGGCCAAAGAGCAACCAGGCAAAAGAATGTTTTTAAAAAATGATCAGGTGAGTGCATGAAACAAAAATGGAAAAAGTTGGCATCAATCTGTGATGATATTTGCTTCACAGGAGACAGAAATAACAGCCACAGCGCCAAAGGCAGATAGGTTGGGGTCTCTGGGATTCCATATACATGTATTTTCCGATGAATGAGAATAAAATTTTCTGGAGAGGGGCAAGTAAATAGAAATTGAGGGAAAGAGAGGATTGTGATCATGTTGTAGGAACTGTCTATGTCTTCGTCATTTCTTGGAACTTGACATATAAAAGAAATTTGGGGGCTGGGGATGTGCTTTATGGTGGAGCGCTTCCCTAGCATGTGTGAGGCTCCAGGTTCAACCCCCAGAACTACATCCAAAGGAGGAAGCTACAACTGATAAATGTTAACTGAACTATAAATCTATGAACTATAGATATAAGAAGGAGGGAAGAAGGGAAAGAGAGAGGGATGGGAGAGGGAGGGAATGAGGAAGGGAAGGGAGGAAGAGAAGAAGGAAGGGGAAGGGAGGAAGGAGGAAGAAAGGAGTAAATGTTTTTTTATAATTTCTACTTTCATGTGTCTTTATGTGGGTGAGTATTTGCATATGCATGTGTATGGGCCCATGTGTGTGTGTGTGTGTGTGACACATGTGTACACATGTATACACATATGCACACATGTGGATGCCAAAGGAAGATATTGCTAGCCTTCTTTGGGCATTCTCACCCCCAGCATTATTCAGTAGACCTCATAACTGCACCCAGAGCTCAGCAGCAGGTACAGTCCAGGAAGCCAGCTAACATTGGGAATCCCAGGGTCTCCCTCATAAGCACTGGAATTAAAAGCTGACACCACACCCACTGAACGTTTTCATGAGTGCTAGGGTACAAACTCTGATCTGTACAATTGTGCAGGGGATGCCCTCTCTGCTAAGCCATCCCCCTCAACCCCTCTCATGGTTAATTCTGGAATGCATTTGGCCTAACTTCTCTGAGCAGAAATATGAATGACCAAGAAAGGTTACTACTATTCAAGGCCCTTGGCTTTTAGATATTTCACTTGGATTGTTTTAATATGTTTATTATTCTTTGTATTATTTTCATTGATATGATTTACACGCCTTCACATTAAAATAATTTCTAAATTGCTGCTAGAATAACAGCCAATTTCACCATCATTATGTGGAGGTAGTGCCTAAAACTGGACTCTCACATTCACTTCTGGAATAATATAGATATTTCAGGCAAGGGCATTTATGTAACAGGAGACAGTCCCTATGATCAAAGCTTCCCTCTACAGCTTATCTATGCTAACTCCAGTTCTGCACTCATGTTTCTGGAATATCGATTTCAGACTTGTCTTGACCTAGGTCACATACATCCTGTCAATTAAAAGGAGGGAAATTTCTTTAAATAATGCTTGGTTTCACCCATACTAAGTGATTACACAGATTTTCTACACACTGAGACATTTTTAAAGATGGTAGTATAACGTGGGCATATTTGTCAAAGGAATACCAAGAGCTGCAGCAGTGTGATTTGCTGTCAGAGAAACTGAGACATTCAAAATGAATGAGTGGAATTATTTCATTAAAATACTCTACGCTGCCTCCACAGACAATTTCTTTCCTAGTCACCCGTGCATACAATGATATTTCACCCAGATATTTCAGGACAATGAATTAAGTGTGGGATAACATGATGTCATTTTATTTTAAAATATTTGCAAGAAAGGCTTTGAATAGATGAGCAATTGCTAAAGGTGGGAGATAGAATCACAACCCAGTTATAGGTGATGCTCAGGTCTGCTGCTATGCACACAGAATTTCAAGGAAACCCAGTTCAAGGAAATAGTAATGAAGCAGATGGTTCAGGTTGGGTCTTGGCAGCTGTCTATGTGAAATATGGATCACTCCATCCATTCCTGACTGGCTTTTCCTAGAAGCTGACTGCGGAAAATTAAAATACTGTCCAGGGCTACCTAAATATGTGCC
>JADRCC010565919.1:0-10338 GCA_019843855.1 Hylomyscus alleni
TTTTTTTTTTTTTTTAAGTATCATTTGGAAGGTGCACATGCCATGGCATACAGAAGGAAGTTACATTTGCCTAGCCTTCCGGCTAAGTAGCCTCACAGACTTATCAGAGGCCACACCCACCCACAAAGGAGCTTGCTCCCAGAACCTGCCACACAGATGGACGGCAGCCCCAGAATCCCGATGATTCCCGCCGGCGCCAGCACTAGCAGCACCCTTCTGACTCTCATGTCCTTATCTTTCAGGTTCCTACTCGGGCCATGTCTAAGGGCTGTCACTGCCATCCTCTAACCAGCCAATCCCCACGTGTGAGGTCCAGGGCAAGCCAGACTTTGGTGGCATCCGCCTTTAATCTCAGCACTGGGGAGGCAGAGGCAGGCGGATCTCTGATGTACAGAGTGAATTCAAGGCCAGTCTAGTCTACAGAGTGAGTTCCAGGACAGCCAGGAGCTACACAGTGAGACCCTGTATCACCCCTCCATCCCCTACCCCACCCCCACCCACACATATACACAAAAAGAAAGTCCAAGAGAACGAGTTGAGAAGACAGAGCTTTAGCCAGTGGACAGGAGTCCTAGTTTGACAGAAATTCACACCCTCTGGCTGGCCTCAGCCCCCTACCTGCAGCAGGGCAGTGCTCAGAGGTTTCTCCCAAGAGCTGCGGGTGGTACCTAAGCCCCTCCTCCTCCTCCTCCTCCTCCTCCTCCTCCCCTTCCTCGTCCCTCACCCTCCTCAAAGGCCTGGAGGGAAATGACTCTCTCCATCTCCCTTTCAAATTGAGATCCAGGAGAGAAAAAGGCTACCCAGAACTCGGGGCTCTCTGGGAAGGGAGCCCTTAAGAAGTTTACTGCCTGAGACCACCCTCCCAGACTCCGAGCCAGCAAAGAAGGGGCTCCTTTTTGTCCTTCGGATCATGGCAACTGTCGAGCTCTTTGTTGGCTCCAGTCACCAAAGCGGAGCTCCTGAAGGAGCCCCCACATCTCCCGGTTCTGGCCATTTGGCTGAAGGAGGGGTGCCAGATGATTTACTCTGGGAAGGTCCCCAGTGCCATTAAATCACTGGAGGCTGCGACGGAATTAGCATTATTTTCCCCCACACCGCAGGGCCACCCCTTCCCAAGACGTGGTGTAATGAGGAACAAATAGACCACTACACACAGGACTAAGCCCTATGACTTGCAAACCAACAGCGCCGTCCGCTACAAACGCAAACTTGTCTCTAGCAAGGCTGGGGGGTGGGGAGGGGGAAGCCCTACCCACGGTCTTCCACAGACACCCTCTCCAAACAAAAGCATCGAGGGTCAACAAAGCAAGGCTTGTCAATTTCCCCCAGGGGACGTGGTCTGTCATTCCATCACTAACTTCCAAAGCCACAGCCTGACCAAACACCGTTTGAATGATGGGGCCCCCTAGTCGCTAAGCCGGAGGATTGGTGCTGACTCCAACCAAGTGCAATTCCGTATGCTTCAGCCCTCACGAAGCTCCAAGAAGTCCGCCCACCGCTCTCCTTCCCGGGGTAGCTGCCCACGCAGGAAGAGAGCACAGGCAACAGAGCGTGTGCTATAGGAGCGCCTCGGTACAGCTGAACTCTTCCAAGCCCCGCTCCCAGGGTCAGCCAGTCTAAGGTTGGTCCAGAAACGATCTAGAAAATGCAGCCAGCTCTAGATGGAGCTGGTTAACTCCCAACCAACCAACCAACCAACCAAGCGGAGGCAACTCTTTCAGAAACATCACCCTTGTTTTGGAGCTAAATATAGACTAAGCAAACTGTGTTTCTCTTTATGTCCCTGGTGGGAACCGGTGGAAGGCATGGGCAACCGAGGACCCCAAGCATGGAAAGCTCTCTGCAGCCGGCGCTACGCTGACACCTCCTCGGAGGACCAGGAATGAGTTCCCAGGGGTGGCACAGCCTCTCTTCTACCACAAGCCTCCCAGAGCCATCCACGCACAGGCTGGGTGGGGCTGGACAGGGCGAGGGGCCTCCTTCTGGCACAAGGCAAGAGACAGGCAGCTTCCTCCTTCAAGGTTGCCCAAAATGGCTTTTGAGCACAGCCAGGCGAACGCTGACCCCCGTGGAGAGAGAAAATAGCCACAACACAGTAATTTTCAAGTCCAAGGGACGGCGTGCACTTTGGCAAACGCATCTCAGAGCTTCCGCTCTGAGGAAATGGCCCGGACCCCCGTCAGTGCCCCTCTCCAGCCCGCAGGGCAGTGCCAAGAACTGAGTAACAGCTCGAGGCTGCTCATTAACGGCGCCAAGGAAGAGCCCTCCACTTTAAGACCAGAGCCCTCCACTTTAAGACCAGAGCCATCCTCCAGGGGTCCAGCCAAAGCCCGAGGCTGGCCACCATCTCTCCAAGGAGAAAGTCTTAGTAAATATTTGGGGTCACTTGAGGCCATCTGGAAGGAAGGCAATATTTACTTTTGTCTATGCACCGTCATCCTTCAAAACAAGTTGGCATCCAGGCTTGCTCCTAAGTGCGACCTCACCCAGGCAGTCGCAGCCGCAAAGTTGAGGGTGCTTTTTCCCTTCCGCATCCTGGGTAATCTGTGCGGTCGGTTGTGTTTTAAGGGATGAGAAGCGATGTTCTCAGTCTAAAGCTACCTGCTCCCAAAACGTGGGCTTTAAAGGTCTGGAGAACACAGCCCTCATACGCACATGAACATGGCTCGTGACTGTCGCTTCTTCCCAGCCTTTGGGATTGTCTCCACTTGCCTGGGGTGGGGGAGGGGGGCACTGTCATTTTAGGATAAGCTTTCTCTACAACCAACACGTAGCAACACCGAGGTGGCCGAACCTAGCCAACTCCAGCCCAGGCTGCAAACAGCATATACCTAGCTATTCTGACTTCCCCTTTCGCGGGGTTCAGGCGACAGCTGCGCAGGTGCCAGCCTGGAGCCAGACTCCCCGATCTCGGGGCAAGGAATCGAAACACCTTCACGTTACACATCACTAGGTGCCTGCGCGGACCACGCTCCCGGGTCCTGCTAGTGCACGTATGGGTCAGGGTGCTGGGACGACCCACGCTTCCAGAGGATGAGCGGTGGGGTCACCTGGCTGCCTGCGGATGCTACTTAGGAGACAGCGAGAGCCACTTGGGGGAGCGGGGAGCTTTGGGAGGCTGGAGACAGGGGGCAACCAGGGGCGGGAAGAACTGCAGCCAAGCCAGACATGGCCAACGGAGACGACCTCCAGGCCCCGCAGGTGTCCAGACAACAGGACATCGGTCCACGGACGCTGGGCCACTACATCTCCAGCTGACCCCGCGGGCCCGGGGGCCGGGCAGCGTAAGGAGGGGGATTTCGGGATGCCCTGCCTGTAGCTCCCGGAGCCCCAAAAGGCTGCGAAGGGCAGCTGGGACTGGAGAGGAGGCAAAGGGGACGCGCGCGGGGTTTGGGCCGCCCGGGGCTCCCCAGACTCGCCAAGAGCAGGAGGCGGCGGCAGCCCGGGACTTGGGACCCAGGCAGCAACTTTGCGCGCGGGGTCGGGGAGGGGACGCGGCCGCGTTACCTGCGCAGCGGAGCGCGCTCAGCGCCAGCAGCAGCCCGAGCGACGCAGCCGGGGCCCGCATGGTCCTCCCGGGAGCCGGCGCCGGGCTCCGCTCGCTCCTGCGCCGCCGCCTCCCGCACCTCTCAGCTCCGCGCTCGGCCGCCGGCTGCAGACGGCGCCCCGGGCTCAGCGCGCGCCCGCCCTGCACTTGGCCGGAGTTGCGCGGCCCCCGCCGGCGCCGCGGCTCCTGCGCCCCAGCGCGCGTCCCATCCCGCCGCCGCCTCGGCCAGCGCCAGCTGCCGGCCGCCCCTCCAGCCAGCGCGAGAGTGAACGAGCCGAGCAGGGAGGAGGGGAGGGAGGAGGGAGGAGGAGGAGAGCAGCCAGGAGGGAGGAGGAGGGAAGAGGACAGGAAAGGAGGAGGAGGGAGAAAGGGAAGGGAGGAGGGAGGAGGAGGGAAAAGGAGGAGGAGGAATAGGGCTAGAAGAAGAGGGAGGAGGAGGATCGAGTTAGGGAGGGAAGGAGATGAGAGGAGGAACATACCCAGAGATGTTAAAAAATAGAGAAAGAGGAGGCAGGGAGGTGTCCTTCCCTCTCCCTACCCCACCCCGCGGGGCCAAGACAGCAGGCGGCCACCCAGCGGTTAAGCGTCAGGATGTGTCATTTACTCCCAGGGGAGGGCACAGGGCTGCCAAGGCCTGTGGAGACCCTAATAGGTCAGGGACAGAGAGAGCGTGTAGAGTTCGGAACAGGTTCCCAGGGAGTGTTGGGAGCGCAACGCTGGGCGTCCCCAGGGTTGAGATGGCAAGCATGCTACAGAAGAGCCCGCAGAGGAGGCGTCTGTGAGGGAGAGATTGCTCAGACCAGGGCGAGTGATGGAAGTGGTGTGACCTGAGGGCCCTCAAGAGCCTCGGGCAGATCAGAGCGCTCGTCTTGTGCTAAGGAGGGGGGGAAGGGGAGGCACGACTTCCCCACCAGGGTAGATGGTCCGATCTGTCCACGATGTGGGCCAGGCTTCAGTCAGGCGTGGGAAGAGAGTCCCCCCAAGAAAGTACAGTCCCTCTGAAGGCACAGCCTAGTCGCAGCGATAGGTTGAAGCAGGAAAGCTCTAAGGTGCTTCTCTGAGAGGCCCTGGAAGTTCCCTCCACCAGGCTGCAAGACCAGAGGCTGTGGTGTTTATGCACCTGAATTAGACCAACCTGACACCAGTTTCTGGTGTCCTGGCTTGGCGTGGAAAAATGGGTCAGACCTCAAATTGGTCATCGGGGTCATGCAGACTGCAGCCCAGCATCCTTAGCTGAGAACCCAGCTCTGTCTGGCAAAACGCATAAGCCTCCAAGAGCCTGTTTCCCAACCTGAGACATAAAGTCATGGCAGCCTCTAGCTGGTATCCCCAGTAATGCACACAGGAAACCCCTGACCCGATCCACCAAGGACAACAAACACCCTCATGCTCGCTGTAGCCATTATCACCAAGTGTCTGATTTACCTCCATGGGCGAGCATCAGAACACTCTAGCCTTCCCAGCTGGTGAGGGGGCTGGCGGACCTACTTCATTAGTAGGGGCTCATTAGCCCAGGCAGCTCCAGGCTCTTCCACGATTAAAAGAAGAAAAGAAGAAGAAAGCGGGGAGCCTGGTGTTAGACCAGGTTAGTTACCAAAAACAAAATTCGGTTCTGCCTGCAGCCCTCTTTCTTAAGGAATCCTGTCTTTCCCATGCTCCCTGTAAAGGCATCGATGGGTGGACAGAGAGTTCTGGCTTTCTCCTTGGGTTTGGAAGGTCTGTGTATCCTCTCTCTGTGACCATGACTGTGGGGGATGGTGCCCAGCCTCAGGATCTTCTAGGTGCCACTCCAGTCACCTCTTCTATCTCTCCTTCATTTACTGGAGAATATCACTGAGCTGTGCACCTACTGTGTGCTGGGCCTGGGCTGGATGGTGATGACTCAGGAAATAAACACAGCAAGCCCGCTACTCTTGAGGAGTAGGGGATGAACAGCAGCCCCAAGATACAGATGCCTCAGGCTATAGCCATAGCCAGAGGGAGGCCGGGGTGTATTGAACCAGATCATCAAGAGCTAGGATCTGTGACCAGAGAGGGATTCTATGGCTTCCTTGGTAGGGGCATAATCCATGGAAGGCAGTCAGGAATCCACCCAGCCAGGCCACAAGCCAAGATCCATAAAGTCCCAGGTGTGATGGAAGGCATCTGTTACCTTACCCCCACCTCACACACACTCCCGTTCAGAGAGGTACCTTATCACATCTTAGAGAACCTCTTCGTTTCTCCAAAATAGAGCTGGGCTGGAGTAAGCGCCCCAGCTGACCCTTGCTGGTGATGATGTAGTACTACAGAGGAAGGAGGGCTCTGTTTCGTGGGATGGCGGAGAGAAGGCACATTAGTTGCTGGGTGACTCTGTGTAAACTTCTAACTCTTTCTGAGCTTCCCTGATTTGGCCCGTGCCTTCGCTGGGGGAGGATTTCTGCATGTCCACCAAGCCTTGTGTGTCTGAGAGTATTTATGGACATTCTAAGCAGAGGGAAAGCCTTCCATGATCTGAAGGGCTCAGAAGAGCTAAGGAGCTGACAGTATAACCAGGAGACCCTGTAGCTCCCTCAGCAGGTGTGTCTTCTCACCCCTGCCCAACTTCACATCCCCAAGTTTCACCTGGTACCGGGAGTACCAGGCAGGCCCCCCAAGGTTCTATGCATACACAAAGAAGCTGAGGTCAGAAATGACTCTCCCCCTGGTTCTGTAGCGTGGTAAGGGAAGTCTAACCTGGCCTTGAGGTGTAGAGCTCTGGCCACCCCAAAGTAACAAGTGACTGTCCCCTTCAGATCCTCCCAGGCCTGGCCTCTAAAGCTCTGCCCAGGTTGCCTCTGGGCTTCGGACAAAGAGCAACATTGCCATCTTGTGGCCAAAGCTGGCAGTACATCCCGAGGTGGTGCGGGTCCTCGCCCCGGGGAATCAGGAAAGCTTGGGGCTGAAGCTCCCCTGAAATAGAAGTCCATATAACTTAAAGAGTGCTCTAGCGCTAAGAGTCGGGTATTTCAAGACTTCTGTTACATGATAAGTGGACTTCTGATGGAGAGAAGGGTCTTTCTTTCTGAAAGTGTTCAAACTGCTGATCCTCCTGCCTCCTCCGGGGTGCTAGGATAACAAAAGCCTTGCACCAACAGGTGTGTGCACCGGGGGATTGAACCCAGGGCTTTGTGCATGCTAAGCCAGCACTCTAGCCACTGAGCCACATTCCCAGTCTCCTTCCTAGTTTTGTTCTTCTACAGAACACTTGTTACCACTCTGGCTTTCCCCGTTGGAATACAACCTTCTATCCATCCCCAATAGCTGGGCCTCTGGCTAGACCATGGACCAGGCTTGACACAAGGAACCCCAAGTGCAAATCCAGGGAGGAAGGAGGGAAGGAAGAAAGGGAAGAAGGAAGAAGAAAATGAAACTCAGGATTGGAGAGCGAGTTAACAGGATGTCAGATGCCAGAAGTCCCCGTGACCTGAGACCAGAGGGGAGGGGAAAGCAAGAGCTCTCAGCAGGAAATGACACTGACCCCACAAACTTGACTTCAGTCCCTGGAATCCACAATAGAAGGGGAGAATTGACTGCCACACGCGTGCTGTGCTACCTGTAAACCACCACCACTCCCACTTCATAGTCATAACGCTATAATCGCTTTTTAAAAATTGAAATGGTCTCACTATGTAGTCCTAGCTGGCCTGGAACTCACTATGTAGACTAGGCTAACCTCAAACTCACAGAACTCCATCTGCCTCTTGTCTCCAAAGGGCTGGAGCTAAAGATGTAAGTTGAGCAGGAGCAAGAGGTATATAAGAAAAGAGTCGGTCAGGGGCCAGGAGAGATGGCTCAGAGGTTGAGAAGAGTGTCTGCTCTTCCAAATGGACCCAAGTTCGATTCCCAACACCCACATTACAGCTCACAACCATCAGTAACTCCAGTTCCAGGGGTTCCAGTGTCCTCTACTAGTCTCTGTGGGCATTGCACACATGTGGCGCACAGATATACATGCAAAGAAAACACCCAGACATGTAAAAAATGGTTATTAAAATCATAATTAAAACAAGCTGTGAAGATACCACCTGGTTGGGACTTTGGGACAATTTACAGTAAAACGTACTAGCAAAAAAGATGAAGCTGATAGTCTTCATGGCAAAGCCAGAGCACCCACACACACACTCTAGGTGACAAAGTCCACAGAGCCTCCCGTTGCCCACCTGGACCACGAGGAAGGGTTCACTCAGCAGCTTTTTGGATATCTGCAGACATTGCAACCCTGGCTTCTTTCTACCACTCAAATGTAAACTAAAGGAAAGGCGAGCAGAGCAAAGATCTCACCCCTTGACTGAATGAGAGGTGAGGGTCCTTAGGGACCTTTGCTGTCTGAGGATGTGATGGGAGGGGCTCTGATAGCCACTTAGGACTGTGCCCACAAGCAGCAGCTACCTGTGGAAGAAAATCGGTTTTCCAGAAACAATTTTAGCCACTGTATTAGAGCAGCCAGGCTGATCCCACACAGACCAGCCTCTGAAAGGATACGTACGCTGTGGCGCTTAAACTCTGCTGCTCCGTCAGGCATCCATGACTTGCACCCAAACGCAGCCTGGATGAGAGAGGACGGTTCTGGGAGAGTCCTGAATGGACAGTCAGTTGTACATATTTAGCTTCCCTGGTCTAATTCTAAAAAAATTAGAATTTTTTTAGACCCAGGATTTTCTTTAAGATTTTTATTGCCGGGCGGTGGTGGCGCACGCCTTTAATCCCAGCACTTGGGAGGCAGAGGCAGGCTCACAGGAGGGGGCACAGGCAGGTATGCAAAGCACACATGCAGTAGCCACAGAGGCCAGAAAGGGGGTGTCAGATCCCCTGGAGCTGGAGTTATAAGCAGCTGCGATCCACCTGACACGGGTGCTGGAAACCAAACTCTGGACCTCTGTAAGAGCAGTATGTACTCTTAACTGCTGAGCCATCTCTCCAGCCTGTCCTTGCCCACTTTTAGGATTTATCATGAGTAGAACTGGTTGAGTGAGTGACACGAAAAGGAGAGAGTGGACATGCACACATCCAAACTCCCACCCATTAATGGCGGGCGGCCGGCAGCCTCATAGCTAATTCACAGGTCCAGACCCGGCAGCCATCTCTGCTTCCGTCAAGTTTGGGTTGTGAGCCTTTGCCTTTTAAGGATTACGTTATAGCTCCAGTCCTTTCACTTCCTTGGTTGCCACCGCAGTTGCAGAGGCAAGAGGGGAGCTGAAGAGTTCCGGGCAGCACCTGGGGCAGATGGGAAGACGAACAGGGGTGAAAGAAGAAACAAAGAGGGCTAGAGAAACAAAACAGGAGAGCAGGAACAGGGGAATAGTCCAGGCCAAAGATAAAAGGCATGAGGAAGCAGATTTGATCCTGACTGCAGCCAGGACTCACAGATCACAGGTCTCAACATGCTAGGGCACGAGAGCTGGGACAATGTCACTGTCCCAGCTCTTGATGACCATCCAAGAGCTGTGACATAAGCAGGCACACTGCCCACTGCTGGTGCTGCTGCGGCAGCTGAGAGAAGCTGGGAATTGCATTAATAGCCAAATACCAGTTAAAGCACAGAGCGATGAGTCTCCAACGGGATCGCTGAGAGCAGAGTCTCTGACAAGCCTAGAACAGTAAGTCTCCACATCTCTCACTGAGCTGCAAGTCTCCAGCCCTGCCCCTAGGCCTTGGACACCCTAGGACCCTGAAGGAATATTTCCTCGCCTACCCACAATTGCTACCGAGGTAGAGCAGAGCGGCCCACCAGCTGGCTGGTGACAGGAGGCCTATCATTGAATGGTCATTGTGCCCAGGGCTAGACTATAATTGGCCACCTGAGGACGTGGAAGGACCCAACTCCGTCCGGATCACACTCAAGTCCAGCACCTTCACCCTAGACCCCTAGCTGCCCCCAAGTTCTCATGGGTAATAGTCTGAGGGGGGGGGGGGCAAGAATGCGGCATAGGTGACAGCAGTCACAGGTCAAAGTGTCAGGCACTCAAGAGTGCCATTCTGGAATGTTCTAGTAAGTACTTCCAGCCTGCCAGGGCCCATGATGGAAAGAGAAAGCATGGGAGCGTGAACTCACATCTGGTGGAGGGTCCGGTCAGCTAACAATGCTGTCTTGCTGTTTACACTGTGTTCCAACATGACAAGCCACTTACATTCACCCCTGTGAGATGGAGGGTTTTACTTCATTTTAGCAGAGGAGGAAACCAGGGCTTGATTTACCCAAATGGTACAGACGAAGTTTGAACAGACTTGGCTGCCCTCAGGCTACCCATCAACCCCTGACCACCCCAGGCCCTCTCTCACCCCCTGGTCACCCCAGAATATCTATCTATCTATCTATCTATCTATCTATCTATCTATCTATCTATCATCTCTTTCTCTCTGCCCCTGACCACCCCCAGGCTCTCTCTCATTGTCCAGTGATCTTCCTTCACCTCAGGGAAACTTTGATTTTGCTGGTTTGGTTTGGTTTCTTTGGATTAGGTTTTCTGAGACAAGCTAGCCTGAAACTCCTGATCCTCCTGCTTCAGCCTCTTATGTTCTGGAGTGAGAGAGGTGTGATTATCATGGTCATCTTAGACAGCAGACAGACAGACAGACAGACAGACAGACACACACACACACACACACACACACACACACTGTACTGACTGGTTTTGTGTGTCAACTTGACACAGACTGGAGTTATCACAGAGAAGGGAGCTTCAGTAGGGGAAGTGCCTCTATGAGATGCAGCTGTGGTGCATTTTCTCAATTAGTGATCAAGGGGGTAGGGCTCCTTGTGGGTGGTGCCA
>JADRCC010565920.1:0-13465 GCA_019843855.1 Hylomyscus alleni
CTGAACAAACACAGAAAAAGGCTGAGGTGTGAAGCTTATGCCCCACTTCATCACCCTGTAACAATCCACAGGCCCAACTGCAGAGTCTGTGCTTTTAGCAAAAGTCTATGAAAAGTTATCAGGCCACCACCATCGCCATAATCCACAACCCGGGAAAGTATTTATAACAAAGATAAGTGAGGGAATATATATTATATTGTTCACCTGCATGAAAGTCAAGATTAGTGAATTTCAAGTTAACTCAACGTAAGAGACGATACAAAAGTTTACTTAGAATTCAAAACAATGTAAAAGTCAGATTCATTAAAACCTCAGGAAGTGTAGAGGGAATATCTTATAAGCCTCACCTGTCAATAAAGAAGCTGATGGCCAATGAACTTAGGCAGGAAATAGGAGGAAGTCTGAAAAAGTTCACATCTTGTCCACTTGGGGGCATTCTGAAGTATTTAAAACAAAACAAACATCAACAACAAAACAAATGTAGGTTATAGGAAAAGTTTTGGAGAGTAAATGACTGTTCTCAGTGCAAATAGATTATTTATTCTGGATCGACTGCAGCTCAGAGACACGGATTCAGGTTGCTGCAAATACTATGCTGCAGTGCTGTAACAGTTTTATGAAGGCTTTCATAGTAACAGAACAAAGGAAAGTAAAAGAAATCCATGCATTTTCAAAGTGCTAGAAGGTTTACTGAGTAGGAGATTAGAGCAGAGTGGGAATGTCTCTGTTATGGTTCTCAGATGCTGTCTGCTGACATTTTCAGCCCAGGAGTGGTGGAAACTAGTGGTTAATTAGTGCATTGGAAAGGTTTTGCCTGATTGTTATAGGAGGGAGGATAAGGTGAAGGAGTGGTGAGTAAGGGATAGCTAACTCTAAGCCGTTAGTGGGACATTTACATCATACCTCCTCACTCCAAGGTGCAAGCAAGTTCTTGGAAGACTGGGCAGAAAGATGTTCAGAGCCAGAGAGAGTGGATATCAGCAGGAAACAAAGAGATTATTTATTTTGGATTGACTGCAGCTCCTTTGGATATTACAATGGGATACAGTGGGACACTTTACCAATGGCCTGTATCTCAGTGCACAGATTTGATTTTAATCTCTTAATTGTAAAGAAATACTTATTTGTCAGAATAACAAAATCTATAGGCACCCAAGAACTCTGCCTGACCAGTAGCATGGGTTCCTTCCTGTCTGGGTGGGTACCCTGAGCAGACCTTTGATGTGAATTCAGCAGCCAGTCCCACAACAACTAGAGAAAGCTCCACTCCCAGGCACTCTAACATGCCCAGGATCATAGGATCACAGGTGCCCTGAGAATACCTTGGCTGCTAACTCCTCAGCCAGTCCCAAAACAACCAGAAGAAGATTCACTCCTCCCAGGCATGCTAACTCGTCCAGGACTACAGGATCCCAGGATCTCAGGATCCCAGAGGCTTGGTCACACCAGGATCTCAGAGTCCCAGAGGTAGCTTGACTTTCAGGAGCTCTGACACATCCAGGATCCCAGAATCACAGGATCACAGAGAAAGCTGAACTCTGAGGAGTTCAGACACAACCAGAATCCAGAATCACAGGAAGGACAGTCTCTAGGGCAGGTAGCACTAGAAATAATCAGATGGCTAGAGGCAAACCTAAGAACATAAGAAACAGAAACCAAGGTTACCTGGTATCATCAGAACCCAATTCCCCCACCATAGCAAGTCCTGGATACACCATCACACTGGAAAAGCAAGATTCAGATCTAAAATCACTTCTCATGATGGTAATAGAGGATATTAAGGACATAAATAACTACTGTAAATAAATACAGGAGAACACAGATAAACAGCTAGAAGCCCTTAAAGAGGAAACATTAAAACCCCTTAAAGAATTACACAAACAGACAAAGGAAATGAACAAATCCATGCAAGATCTAAAACTGGAAATAGAAACATTAAAGAAATCACAAAGGGAGACAACCATTAGAAAGCCTAGGAAAGAGATCAGGAGTCATAAATGTAAGCATCACCAACAAAATATCAGAGATAGAAGAGAGAATCTCAGGTGCAGAAGATACCATAGAAAACATTGATACAACAGTCAAAGAAAATGCAAAATGCAAAAAGCATCCAGGAAATCCAGGACACAATGAGAACACCAAACCTAAGGATAATAGGTATAGAAGAGAGTGAAGATTCCCAACTTAAAGGGCCAGTAAATATCTTCAACAAAATTATAGAAGAAAATTTTTCTAACCTAAAGAAAGAGATACAAATGAACATACAAGAAGCCTACAGAACTCTAAACAGACTGGATCAGAAAAGAAATTCCTCCTGTCACATAATAAACAAAGAACAAAATGCACAAAACAAAGAATATTAAAAGCAGTAAGGGAAGAAGGTCAAGTAACATTATAAAGGCAGACCTATCAGAATTACACAAGACTTCTCACCAGAGACTATGAAAGCCAGAATATCCTGGGCAGATGTCATATAGACCCTAATAGAACACAAATGCCAGCCCAAGCTACTATACCCAGCAAAACTCTCAATTATCATAGATGGAGAAACCAAGATATTCCATGACAAAACCAAATTTACACGTCTTTCCACAAATTCAGCCCTACAAAGGATAATAGATGGACAGCACCAACACAAGGAGGGAAACTCCACCCTAGAAAAAGCAAGAAAGTAACTTCCAACAAACCCAAAAGAAGATAGCAACATAGACATAATTCTAGTTCTAACAATAAAAATAACAGGAAGTAACAATCACTTTTTCTTAATATCTCTTAAGATCAATGGACTCAATTCCCCCCAAAAGTCATAGAGTAACAGACTGGATATGTAAACAGGACCCAGCATTTTTCTGCATTCAGGAAAAGCACCTCAGTGACAAAGACAGACACTACCTCAGAGTAAAAGGTTGGAAAACAATTTTCCAAGCAAATGGTCCAAAGAAACAAGCTGGAGTAACCATTCTAATATTGAGTAAAATCAACTTTCAACTGAAAGTTATCAAAAAAGGTAAGGAAGGACACTTTATACTGGTCAAAGGAAAAATCTACCAAAATAATCTCTCAATTCTGGACATCTGTGGTCTAAATGCAAGGACACCCATATTCATAAAAGAAATTTTACTAAAGCTCAAAGCACACATTACACCCCACACAGTAATAGTGGGAGACTTCTACATCCCACTCTCAGCAATGAGTAGATCAATGGAAACACAAACTAAACAGAGACACATGAAATCAACAGAAGTTATGGACCAAGTGGATCTAACAGATATCTATAGAACATTTCATTCTAAAACAAAAGAATATACCTTCTTTGCAAGAGCTCATGGTACCTTCTCCAAAATTGTCCATATAATTGGCTACAAAATAGGCCTCAACAAATACAAGAAGATTGAAATAATCCCATGCATCCTATTAGATCACCTCGGACTAAAACTGGTCCTAAATACCAACAAAAACAATTGAAAACACATATACACATGGAAGCTGAATAAAGCTCTACTCAATGATAACTTGGTCACGGAAATTAGCATTTTTTTAATGTTTAACTTCAAAGAACTTTTGCTATTCTGAAATTTTTAAAATATACTTACTGATAAAATAATTTCTCTCCTAGAAAAAAAGAATAACACAATCTAAATACATTTTAAGAAATAATTAGTTTTATTACATAGTGTTTTTGTTTAAAAACCAAAGTACAACTTTTCCTCTGAATTCTTAAATATGTCCACTTGGCTACTTAAATAGATATTCAAAATGTAACCAGCATAATAAATAATACACACCATATATTTTTGTAGGAATTATTCAACCCTACTTGCATTAACTATATTTGCTTCTTTATAAATAACTGCAAAGGATCCTATCACCCACATTCAATGGACTGCATAATTCATATCAACTACCATGAATTAGGATGCAAACATGGGTACTGTTTCTTCCCTTCCTAATTTATCATCAAAAAGAAGTTCTAAAGGAGATCTACTGTTAATTTCTAATGAAATATAGATGAAACTCATAAGCCTCAAGCTAACAGCATCTGCTCTACAGTATGGTTATCCTGCTATCAGACGTGTATCTTCCTTTTGCATCCTTTCTGAATCATTAACTAATGCTATTATCTCATCTCTACTGCATAGTAATTCCTGGAATTCTCTCTGTGTGTGTGCACGCAGAGAGTACATGTACTATGTTGCTTTTTTTTCTGGTAAATGGGAAAGATTCTTTGGCTGCCATTGATCAGCTCTGATACATTCAGAACAAAACCCTCTTACAGGAATGTGGACACACAAATACAGGGTCAGCACCAAGTTCTCTGAATCTCTGAAGGGAGGGAGGCAGGCTGACTATCTCTTGATATTAAACTTAAGGGGATCTTAAAGGGCAGTGGGATAATATTAAGTGCTTTTCAGAAGTGGCATAAAACAATGATAACTATATATACCTCTTGCTATCAAAATGGGTTGATGTAATAGAGTGGTGGATTTAGAAGCATATTCTTAGTTGTATATGCAAAAACTTTTTGAGCAGAACTCAAATAATTCTATTGGGAAAATAATCTTCATGCTCAGATGTAGTTGACCAACCAAGTAGAATTTTATTTTTTGTTAATTTAAATTTTGTTTGTTTGTTTTAAGAGAGAAAAAGAATATGAAGTTAGGTGGTAAGGGAGTAACATAGGAACTGGGAAGATTTAGAGAGAAGAAATATGATCGAAATATGTTGTATCAATTTCTTAAAAATAGGTAAATGTATGAATATGATTTTAAATGAAAAATAATAGCTAACAAAAATAGTTTATCAGAAATTGAATTTCTTTTTTGGAGACTAACTATGATAGTCTTAGAGAGTCCTGATCAGCTGCATATCATGAGAAGCAGCTGTGAGGAATGCAGCTGGCTGATCATCTGCACAGCTGTGAGGAATGCAGCTGGCTGATCATCTGTACAGCTGTGAGGAATGCAGCTGGCTGATCATCTGTACAGCTGTGAAGAATGCAGCTGGCTGATCTTCTGTAGTTTATGCTTTGCTTCTCATTTTATAATGCTCAGCATGAGGTTAGGTTACTCTGACTTGAGCCAGCCAATGTTTAAGTATGGCAGGTGATGTATATTGGGCCTTACTATTTCTGCCTAGCATAGATCTCTCCTGTACAAGATGTTCTCAAACTGCCGTCTAAATCTGAGATTCCTACCCACTCTTTTCTTTTTTCTCATTTTTTAGGTGTTGTAATTTCACAGTGGTCCAAAGCCTTCATCACTTAATCTTCTTCTTTTCCTTTCATTCTTAACAAGTGCTTACTAGTTCAATCAAGCCAAGACAGCAGAAAGTAGTGAGATGACTCACAAGATTATGATGTCCAACTAGATTCAGGTATTTCCTATTTACATGGAGTGTTTTAGAACTGCAAATACTTCCAGGCTAAAAGCAGGCTGTCATATAATAAATATGTTTGCTTTGGTGGAGATATTCTTTAGATTTTTTGAGTTGGAGTTATAAGGGTGATAATAAAAATGAAATTTGTATTATAACTTCTCTCTAATTGGGACTGAATGTAATCTGGAGATTTAATAAAAAATCAAACCACATGTCTGAAGACAAAATGATATAATCTGTACATTTTAGATAATCATTAGTCTGTCTTTCTTCTGTGAAACCTGTATAAAGAAGCAAACGATTGCTAGTCAATGAGAACTGCAAAATTCCCTTGCTCACCTTGCCTGACTCACTTCTTTCTTGCTGACTCCTTATATCCACTTGAGCCACCCTGTCAAGGCCGGGGTTGGTCCCCAGAAGGGGTTATTTCATTAAAGAAAACTGACTTTCTATTCTCTATGAACTATTAACTAGAAGTGTGATTTCATAAGCACCTATTACCTCCATATTTCATGTTTCAAGATCACCTAATAAGGCTGCTAGGGTAGGTAGAGTTATTTTTCTTCAAAGAAGTAGCTGTGTTAGGATGACCATGCTCCAGTAGATGTACCTTCTCGCATGCACATATAAACACCACTGATTTGACTCAGTTTGTTATAAAAAGAGGACATACATTTGAGAGGACAATATGACAATGTCAAAGACCAGGTTTGATATCACAGGGTAAACTGAGGCAGGCAGAAAAATAGAGTATGGAGTTAGCAATTGAGGTCATTGGTATTAGCAGCTGGTGGGCCTCCATTGACAGCAGTGGGTGATTTATGGGATCAGCATTACTGATGGAACCAAACTTAATTATCTGAGGCCAGCAAGAATGCCCAGTGAGAAACTCTACACTTAAATCTTAAGTGCATTTACATATAGACAGACAGACAGACAGATATACATTTGGTGAATGGGGCAGAGCACCAACAGTCACAATTTATTTCTTCTCTCTAGTAATTTATATTTTCTTTGACAAAAGTTCTTTAGAAAATTACTTCATAGATAAAATGTTACACAAAAGGGGAGTTACAGAAGGATGTCAATTGTAAGTTCAAAGCAGTGTTTCATTTTATAAGTTCAAAGCAGTGTTTCATTTTATAAGTTCAAAGCAACAGTTTTACATGATCTTGCTTTATCATAGTGTATACCTGTGGCTTTTATCCTTGGACCTGACCTAGAATGAATGCTTTTTTCTTGCTCACAAATTTGTTCCAAGCCTATTTTTCTTAGTGTAATTTACAAAAGCTCACTGTATTCCTAATTATGCAGAGTTTACTTACTATTCTATGAGGAAGGGCATTTTTTTTTTGATTCGAACTTTATTGCATCTTTCTGGCAAAACAAGTGAAACCATCTCCTTATACTTTCTTCCTAAAATAATTTGATTTCTATGAAGTCATTAATTCGTGCAATCAGCATTAATTCATGAAAGTTTATCTTTATGTTGATCTGTAGGAAATTTGCCCAATTGGGTGGACTATGTAATAATGGCAGGAAAAGCATATCGGCAGTGAGAAGTAATTCTGGGACACAAAACAGGCCTCAACAGATACAAGAAGATTGAAATTATCCCATGTATCCTATCACCATGTACTGTGGCTGGTCTTCAATAATAACATAAACAATAGAAATCCCACATACATGTGGAAGCTGAACAACACTCTACTCAATGATAACTTGGTCAAGGAAGAAATAAAGAAAGAAATTAAAGACATTTTAGTGTTTATTGAAGATGAAACTACAACATACCCAAATTTATGGGACACAATGAAAACAGTGCTAAGTGGTAAACTCATAGCTATGAGTGCCTCCAGAAAGAAACTGGAGAGAGCATATACTAGCAGTTTGACAGCACAATTGAAAGCTCTAGAACAGGAAGAAGCAAATAGACTCAAGATGGGTAGAAGGCAGGAAATAAACTCAAGGCTGAAATCAAGCAAATAGAAACAAAAAGAACTATACAAAGAATCAACCAAAACAGGAGCTGGTTCTTTGAGAAAATCAATAAGATAGATAAACCCTTAGACAATCTAAGCAGAGGGCACAGAAACAGTATCCAAATCAACAAAATGGAAAGATCAGGAATTCAAGGCCCATACGTAAACATAGTAAAAGCAGTATACAGCAAACCAGTAGCTAACATCAATCTAAATGGAAAGAAACTTAAAGCAATCCCACAAAAATCAGAGACTAGACAAGGCTACTCGCTCTCTCCCTACCTATTCAACATAGTACTCCAAATCCTAGCCAGAGCAATTAGGCAAAAAAAGGACATCAAAGGGATAAAAATGGGAAAGGAAGAAGTCAAAATATCACTATTTGCAGATGATACGATAGTATATTTAAGCCACCCAAAAAATTCCATCAGAGAACTCCTAAACCTGATAAACAACTTCAACAAAGTGGCTGGATACAAAATTAACTCAAACAAATCAGTGCTCTTCCTCTATTCAAAGGATAAACAGGCTGAGAGAGAAATTAGGGAAACAATACCTTTCACAATATTCACAAATAATATAAAATATCTTGGTGTGACTCTAACTAAGCAAGTGAAAGAACTGTGTGACAAGAACTTCAAATCTCTAAAGAAAGAAATCAAAGAAGATCTTAGAAGATGGGAAGATCTCCCATGCTCATGGATTGGCAGGATTAATATAGTAAAAATGTCTATCTTGCTGAAAGCAATCTACAGATTCAATGCAATCCCCATCAAAATTCGAAATCAATTCTTTGTAGAGTTAGAAAGAGCACTTTACAAATTCATCTGGAATAACAAAAAACCCAGGATAGCAAATACTATTCTCAACAATAAAAGAACTTTTGGTGAAATCACCATCCCTGACCTCAAGCTGTATACAGAGCAATTGTGATTAAAAAAAAAAAAACTACATGGTATTGGTACAGTGATAGGCAGGTAGATCAATGAAATAGAATTGAAGACCCAGAAATGAACCCATACACCTATGGTCACTTGATCTTTGACAAAGGAGCTAAAACCATCCAGTGGGCATGGGTTGCTTCCAGTCTGTCTGGGTCTGTGCCCTAAGCAGACCTTGGGTGCAAATTCTGCAGTGAGTCCCAGAAAACCCAGAGGAAGATCCACTCCTAGGCACTCTAATATGCCCAGGATCATAGGATTAGAGGTGAGGAGGACACAACATCTGTCCCAACACTGGGAGTATCTTAGACTAGCGGGACCGAGGCACACAAGAACTCTGCCAGCCCAGTGGCATGGGTTGCTTCTGGTCTGTCTGGGCCAGTGCCCTGAGCAGACCTTGGGTGCTAACTCTGCAGTGAGTCCCATAATACCCAGAGGAAGCTCTATTCCTAGGTGCTCTAATGGCCCAGGATCACAGGATCTCAGAATCACAGGATCACAGAGACAGCTTGACTCAGGAGTTCTGACACAACCAGGATCACTGGAAGGACAGGCCCTAGTCGGATTTAGCCAAGGCAGGTAGCACTAGAGATAATCAGATGGTGGGAAGGCAAGCATAAGAAAATAAGCAACAGAAACCAAGGTTATTTGGCATCATCAGAATCCAATTCTACCAACATAGCAAGTCCTGGACACACCATTACACCAGAAAAGCAAGATTCAGATCCAACATCAATTCTCACGATGATAGAGGACATTCAGAAGGACATAAGAAATACAGGAGAATACAGGCAAACAGCTAGAAGCCCTTAAAGAGGAAACACAAAAGTCCATTAAAGAACTACAGGAAAACACAATCAAACAGGTGAAAGAAATGAACAAAACCATCCAGGATCAAAAAATGGAAATAGAAACAATAAAGAAATCACAAAGGGAGCCAAGATTGGAGATAAAAATCCTAGGAAAGAGATCAAGAGTCATAGATGCAAGCATCACCAACAGAATACAAGAGATAGAAGAGAGTCTCAAGGGCAGAAGATACCATAGAAAACATTGACACTACAAAGAAAATGCAAAAAGCAAAAAGCTCCTAACACAAAACATCCAGGAAATCCAGGACACAATGAAAGGACCAAACATAAGGATAATAGGTATAGAATTGAGTGAAGATTGACAACTTAAAAGGCCAGTAAATATCTTCAACAAAATCATAGAAGAAAACTTCCCTAACCTAAAGAAAGAGATGACCATGAACATACAAGAAACCTATAGAACTCCAAATAGACTGGACCAGAAAAGAAATTCCTCCCATCACATAATAATCAAAACACAAAATGCACTAACCAAAGAAAGAATTTTAAAAGCAGTAAGGGAAAAAGGTCAAGTAACATATAAAGGCAGGCCTATCAGAATTACACCAGACTTTTCACCAGAGACTATGAAAGCTAGAAGAAGATCCTGGGCAGATGTCATACAGACCCTAAGAGAGCACAAATGCCAACCCAGGCTACTATACCCAGTAAAACTCTCAATTACCATAGATGGAGAAACCAAGATTCTTCATGACAAAATCAAATCTAGACAATATCTTTCCACAAATCCAGCCCTACAAAGGATAATAAATGGAAAACACCAACATAAGGAGCAAAACTACACCCTAGAAGAAGCAAGAAACTAATCTTTCAACAAACCCACACAAATGTAACTCTACCTCTAACAACAAAAATAAAAGGAAGTAACAATTACTTTTTCTTAATATCTCTTAATATGAAAATTAATATTACCAACATATCCTAATTGATTGAAATTCAAAAGTATAAGGAATTAGAAATCTGTTGGCTATCATCCAGTTAGAAATAGGTCCCTATACTCTTCCTTCTTGTTTGTACCTAAGAGTGTCCTGCTGTTTACCACATTATGGTCTTGAAATCATGCTTCTCCTATCTCTGCCTCTCTATTAGTAGGATTGTTTATTTGATGTTTTTACATTATACTATGGTTTTCAGAACAGCTTACATACTTCAAAATTATTTATACAGTCAAAAGAAAAGTAGACAATTAAATTGGGAGGTGGCTTATAAAAGAACAACAGAGTGAGACTGAATGCTTTGCTTGATGTTTGTAACTATTGTATCAATTTTGAAGAAGAGGACTTAAATATTACTCTTTTACTGAGATGAATACTTTTCAAAATTCACACAACCAATGAACCAGATTCTTACCATCACCCAATGTCTGTGCCACCCTTCAAGCAGAACCATTGTTCATTGAAACAGTTGGTGAATGACTTCACGGATAGACCATTTTAATACACACACCATTTCTTAAAGGAATGTAACCTGTTCTCTGTCGACTGACAGTGAAGGCAATCACTCCAGTCAAGTAGCTTTGACCATAGCAGGAAATCTGTATCCAAAAGTTGTGCCTACAATTGAATCCTTGGCCCAGCAGAACTGTAATTGCTTAGCTTAGCTACTAGGAAGGTAAAATCCTTTGGTGTGTGAGGGTCATTGAAGTACAGTCTTATTCCAATGAACTCCAATGTCTAAAAATTGTTCTTATTTTGGGCTTGTACCACAGTAAAAGCAAAGATTTTAAGCTCTACTAAAAACAAAGCAAAACAAACAAGCAAACAAAAAGACTTTATTTATGTTGATTCTTTAACAAAAAACTAGTAGTGATATATTATTTTAAATATATACATCTAATATGTTTGGAGTTATTTAAAATTTATATGGAGAGAAAAGTATGTATTTTCAGTATTGCTGCAGACAAGCATCTACATAAGACTGTTCAATTGATTGTTTGATATCAAATAACTTTTATAATACTCATTTTATTGTTTTTATAATATTTTATATTTTTTAATTTTATAATATTTTATAAATTTTAATGAATATGACAAAATAAAAAACAAAACAAAAACTAAAACCATCCAGTGGAAAAAAGAAAGTATTTTCAACAAATGATGCTGGTTCAGCTGGAGGTTAGCATGTAGAAGAATGAAATTCAATTCATTCTTATCTCCTTGTTCAAAGTTGAAGTTCAAATAGATCAAAGACTTCCACATGAAACCAGATACACTGAAACTAATAGAAAAGAATTAGGGAATAACCTCAAGCACATGGACACAGGGGAAAATTTCCTGAACAGAATACCAGTGACTTGTGCTGTCAGATCAAGAATTGACAAATAGGATGATATAAAGTTGCCAAGCTTCTATAAGACAAAGGACATTGTCAATAGGACAAAATGACAACCAACAGATTGGAAAAAGATGTTTAGCAACCCTCTATCTGGTAGAGGGCTAATATCCAATATATACAAAGAACTCAAGAAGATAGATTCCAGAGAATCAAATAACCCTATTAAGAAATGGGGTACAGAGCTAAACAAGGAATTTTCAATGAATGGCTGAGAAACACCTAAAGACGTTCAGCATCGTTAGTCATCAGGGAAGTGCAAGTCAAAACAACCCTGAGATTCCACCTCACACCAGTCAGAATGACTAAGACCAAAAACTCAGGTGACAGCAGATGCTGGCAAGGTTGTGGAGGGTTGCTGATGGGATTGCAAGCTGGTACAAGCACTCTGGAAATCAGAAAACTGAACATAGTATTACCTGAGGACCCAGCAATACTACTCCTGGGCATATACCCAGAAGATATTCAACATGTAGTAAGGACACATACTCCACTATGTTCATAGCAACCTTATTTATAATAGTCAGAAACTGGAAAGAACCCAGATGTTCCTCAACAGAGGAATGGATTCAGAAAATGTGGTACATGTACACAATGGAGTAGTACTCAGCTATTAAAAACAATGAATTCATGAAATTCTTAGGCAATTGAATGAAATTAGAAAATATCATCCTGAGGGATGTAACCCAGTCAGAAAGGAACACACATGGTATTCCCTCACTGATAAGTGGTGTTAGCCCAAAAGCTTGGAGTACCTAAGATACAATTCACAGACCACATGAAGCTCAAGAAGAAAGAAGACCAAGGTGTGGGTGCTTTGGTCCTTCTTAGAAGGGGGAACAAAATACTAATGAGTAGAAGTATGAAAACAAAGTATGGAGCAGATTCTGAAGGAAAGACCATCCAGAGACTGCCCTACCTTGGAATCCATCCCATATCCAGATACTAAACCCAGATACTATGGTAGATGCCAAGAAATGCTTGCTGACAGGAGCCTGATATAGCTGTATCCTGAGAGGCTCTGCCAGAACCTGATAAATACAGAGACAGATGCTCGCAGATAACTATTGGACTGAGCAAGGGGTTCCCAATCAATGAGTTAGAAAAAGGACTTTAGGAGCTGAAGGGTTTGCAGCCCATAAGAAGAACAGCAATATCAACCAACCAGACCTACCAGACATCCCAGAGATCAATGAAAGAGTACACACGGAGGGACCCATGGCTACAGTCTTATATGTAGCCAAGGATGACGTTGTTACACATCAATGGGAGGAGAGGTACTCTGTTCTGTGAAGGCTTGACACCCCAGTATAGGGGAATGTCAGGACTGGGAGGTAGGAGTAGGTGGGTAGGGGAGCACCCTCAAAGAAGCAGGTGGAGGGAGGATGTCATGGGGGTTTCTGGAGAGGAAACCAGGAATGAGGATAACATTTGAAATTTAAATAAATAAAATATCTAATAAAAACAAAAATGAAAAACAAAGACAAAAACAAAAAACTCTGCATGGTCTTGGGATTAAAAAAAAAAAAGGTTGATGAATGGAATAAGTTCAAAAAGGCCCAGAAATACACCCACACAGGTATGTATGCTTGATATTTGACAAAGATGTCTAAACTATACCATGGAAAAGGACAATATATTCAACAAATGGTGCTCATCTCACTGGATGTCTGCATATAGAAGAATGCAAGTAGACCCATATTTATCACTCTGCACAAAACCTAACTCCATGTGTATCAAAGCTCTCAACATAAAATTGGACACAGTACATCTAATAGAAAAGAAAATGATGAAGTGCCTTAAATTAATTGTCACAAGAGACTAATTCCTGAAAATGCCACCAATAGATGAGGAACTAAGATTAAAAATTAATAAATGAGACCTTATGAAATTGAAAAGCTTTTGCAAGGCAAAAGACATGATCAATAGAGCAAAATGGTAGCCTACAGACTGGGAAATGTTC
>JADRCC010565926.1:0-10676 GCA_019843855.1 Hylomyscus alleni
GATGAACCACCATGACTAAGACAACCTGGGGAGGACAGGGTTTATTCGGTTTACACTTCCACATCACTGTCTATCACTGAAGGAAGTCAGGACAGCAACTCAAACCGAGCAGGAACCTGGAGCTGATGCAGAGGCCATGGAGGGACGCTGCTTACTGGTTTGTTCATCGCAGCTTGCTCAGCCTGCTTTCTGATAGAACCCAGGACCACCAGGCCAGGGATGGCACCACCCACAAAGAGCTGGATCCTCTCACATCAATCACTAATTAAGAAAATACCCCCAAAGGCTTATCTACAGCCTGATCTTATGGAGGCATTTTATTAATTGAGATTTCTTCCTTTCTGATGATTGTAGCTTGTGTCTGGTTGATGTAAAATTATCTAACATGCCCTGTAAATATTCTTTATCCAGGCTTTAGGCACATGCAGAAGATTAAAACTCTCTGAGGTTTCTATCAATAGCAATATACCATATCTACATATACATACACATACACAAACACAAACACACACATATCAACATGGGTTATAATCTTGTATTCTATTTTCTTCCTTATATTTTAGCTTAGGAATGTATACTGCAGCACATTATATTTATGATCTATTGTCACCTGTCCCCATTGTCAATAGCACATATTATTGTTTTCATTACAACAACATTCTATTTCCAGGTCCCTATTTTCAACCCTGCCAACCACGCTGTGGAACAAATCCCACAGAATTTCAGGGGCAGATGACAGCTATAGGTGCTTGCATCTGGCTTATGAGCCTGCCCGTTAGCTGGGCGTGGCTCCTGGCCGTGAGCTCAGATCTGGTCTGCCTCACAGACATTCCGTCTTCTTGGGCTAGCAGGTGGCCAGGGCACATCCTTCTCACAGCTATGTCAGAAATTCAATACGAGAAGTGGAAGGATACTATGACTTTTATGCTGAAAGCTTAGACACTGCTCACTGTCACTTCTGCCCATGTCCCAGGAACCAAAGTGGGTCTCCCAGACAATAACAATATTTCTGTGGAAGAGTCAAGCCACAGAAACACACATATTAGGGTACTAGTGGAGCCACTACAGAATCCCATTGCAGAGCCAGGAATGGTGGGTTTGGGGAAACAGGGCCATTTGTTGGCTGTATAGCTGCATCTGGTCCAGCAGACTCCCAGGAAGACCCTCTCTCATCCCCTTTGCCTTTAGTTTCACTGCCAACCCCGATTTTCAGGATACCTAGTCCTGCAAGCTCCTGAGCCATGTGGTGGTTACACAACGCCAGTCTGGTTGGCTCTTCACTCACTCCCTCCTCAGACATTTTCAGGTTTGTTGAGTCAAACAACACTTGCCCATCTGCTTTCCAAAATTCATCGCTGTTATCTCTTCTTTGTCCCTGTAGGTGTTTGCCTGTAATAAAATCCTTTTACTGTCATTTGTAGGCTTTGGGAGGAAAGTAAGGCTAAATGCCCACTTTGAAGCCATCATCGGGCCCACTGGCTCTGCCTTGACACTGTAATGATCAGTGGCCGTTCCCACACAAGCTACTCTAACTGTGGCTGCTCGGAGCCCCATGTTGCCTGGAGACAACCAAGTAGAGGAACTCTGATGAAGTACCTGATGTCATGGTGACTCATTTCTCAGCCTGGATTGTAGGAGCACCGCATCACTGCAGAGCAACCCTCTTTGAATCAGTCTTTTGTACATAAACCCAGACTTGAAGACACCATCTATCTCTTTGGCGTTCTAACCATATAGTATTATATTTGATCTGAACCTGGGTCTTAAAACTTAGACTATGAAGTCAGGCATTGGTGGCGCACACCTTTATTCCCAGCACTTGGGAGGCAGAGGTAGGTGAATTTCTGGGTTCAAGACCAGCCTGGTCTTCAGAATGAGTTCTAGGACAGCCAGGGCTATACAGAGAAACCCTATCTCAAAAAAATCCAAGAACTTAGACTATGGACATACATACAGACAGACAGACAGACAGACAGACACACATACACATACACAAACACACACACACACACACACACACACACACACACACATATGCTAGATTTTTTTAGATCCAAATGTGATGATTTAAATATGCTTGGCCCAGGGAGTGGTACTTTAACGAGGTGTAGCCTTGTTGGGGGAAGTATGGGTATGGCTTTGAGACCCTTCTCCTAGCCACCTGAGGAGTCAGTCTTCTCTTGTTTGCCTTTGGAACAAGATATAAAATTCTCAGCTCCTCCTGCACCATGCCTGCCTAGATGCTGCCACGTTTCCACTGTGATGACAACTGACTGAAACTCAGAACCAGTAAGCTAGCCCCAAACAAATGTATTCCTTATAAGAGTTGCCTCGGTCATGGTGTCTTTTCCCAGCAGTAAAACCCTACGACATCAATTAAAATGAAAAGAATCTAAACTTCAGGGTTTTTTTTTTCCCCTCAAAGTTTATTAGTAATGGTGCTATTATTTTACACATCATGGTTTGATCA
Source organism: Hylomyscus alleni (assembly GCA_019843855.1). Lineage (NCBI taxonomy): Eukaryota > Metazoa > Chordata > Mammalia > Rodentia > Muridae > Hylomyscus > Hylomyscus alleni. The sequence goes on from JADRCC010565926.1 coordinate 2,471, forward strand.
CGGTTTGGTATTTACAGGGTCTGACCACTGGCATTTCATTGTGTTCAGATGGGAGGCAGAGGTACAAGAACACAGTGGTACAAGACATTATGCCCTGATGTCTTTTAACCCAACGCCCTGTTGATGGCACTGGGGGTTCACAGCAAACCTGGCAAGAGTTACTATAGGTAAAAATCATCTCAAAACGTTTTGTAGTGTTGGTAAGATGGGCCACAAAGATTTCCAAGTAAGAGTAAAATGGGACTAACCTGCAACCAGAAAACTGGGATTCAAATTCCCATTTGGCCTTTAGGTTCCATATGACGTTAGTAAGTTAATCTCAGTTGAGAAACAAGTCTTTTTGCTTCTTGCGTTGTTAGGGAAACTAAAGAGACAAAGGAGTTCTGTTTGCTAAGTAAATGCTGTACTCAGAGGCAAATCTGATTTGGAGGCTCTTGTGAATCTCAGTAGCTTACAGAAGGTGACTGGTGCAACCAGCCCGTTGTTAAGAGACTTCTGCCCTCTGGGAACTCTTATTTCTTGCAAACTGAATGAATGCTGCAATTTGTTTACTATCCAATACACTTAAAAATAAACTCCTGGTATGGACGAAGCACGTGGCAGGCCATGTTCTAAGGGACTTTGCATAGGTCAGGTCATCTCCTTGGAACCGCTTGGTGAAGTGGTTGTTATAGCAGCGTTACTGCTCTTGTTTTAAGACGAGCCTCCAGAGTAGCATTGCCCACACTCTGGGGCTCAGGAACAGCTTCCGTGCCCACTACCACTCTCTCCTAATGTTCCTTTCCAGGCTCTTCTCCCTCTGAGGCTCACTGCATGCGAGGGCTCTTCCCCAGTACTCCTGCACACACACTCCGTATCCGTGGCTTCAAGTACCCATCTGCATTAGTTACTTTGCTTGTTGCTATGGCCAAACACCTAACAAGAAGCAACCGAAGGGAGGAAGAGTTGATTTGGGCTTACGGTTCAAGAGAGGATATAGTCCGTCACTCAAGGAGAATGTGGCAGTGGGTGGCATCTGCTGTGAGGAAGCAGAGTGAGACAGGAAGTGGAGCTGGGCTAGCAAAGGCCCGCCTCTCATGACCTATTTTCTCCAGCAGGACTCTGCCTCCTAAAGGTTCTAGAACCTTCCAAAATAGCACTGCCAGCTGGAGACCACATGTTCAAATATATGAACCCCTGGGGGACAGTTCCCATGAAGACACGAGACCATCTATCTGCTAATGAATTCCTGACTCCTATCTCTCGGTTCCCAGAGAGGCTGATCCAGCTGCTTATCGTCTTTATTCGAGTACCTTAAAACCACTCCCAAGTCCTTCTATGTAAAATTTACTAATGATGTTTCTTCTTTCTGTTTCTCCTCTTTCTCGGGATAAACTTCACTGAGGCAGGCAGGTTCAAGGTATGAGAACAGCCTGCAGCGTCCTTCTTCATCTCTGTATCCGTCTACTTCATCCATATGTCCTTTTGCGTTACTTATATTGCTCAACATTGTCGATATGTGTGCCTTGAGCCAACACCCTCATCCAGATATGTATTACCACATAGCTGGATTATCGTGTCATCAAAAAGTGACCCTTCTCCAGTCTTTGCAATCCTCTGGCCCATACTTCACAGTGCAGTAAACAAGCTCTATCTAAGACATGAAACTAACCATGAACCTTCATGTTTAGACCCCTTCAGAGCCTCCCAGTGATCTTCAAATAAAGCTACCTTCCTCACCTTGGCTCCTGAGGGGGGTTTGGGGGAAGGACTACCTTCCTGTTCTTTCTTTCATTTTTTTCTACAGCCAGAGGGAATTTCCTTTAGCATGTCCCTCTCACTAAAGCCTTTGCATATCACTTTTGAAGAAAGCTTGTATGTCTTGTCCTGAGAACAGTCTTAGTCCCTACCCGCTCACAACCTTCTCACAGTCAGATCTTTGCCTTTAGATATTCATTTAAAGAGATTTTTTTTCTTCCCTCTGGGAAGCCTTTCTTGACTTTGGAGACTGTAAGTGCATTTGATCACCCTATGTAACACTTAGCATAATTTATTGCAATTGCTAGTTTAATTGTCCGTCTCTGTGGCTACACTGTAAATCCCCTAAGGCCAGGCTCCTTGTGGGTCCAAGCTCATTAATCCTTGAAACTAACAAAATGTCTGGTGCATAACAAAACTCTATTTATTGAATATTGAATATTACATAAAACCATCAAAAGGTATAAATTACTCAAATAAGACCCCCCAAAATTCAATGCTTTTTGTCTCTAGTAGATCAGATCACCAAGTGAGGAGACAAACTGGAGACAAATCCTTGCTTTATTCAAGATGTTGGGAAACCAACGAAAGTAAAAGGCAGATGTTTCTCCTCATCCTTCGGAAGTGCAACTGCACAGTTAGCTCTGATCACTTGCATCCCCAGAGCAGCAAGATGCCGGTGAAGGACGTGAACAGTTGGGGGGAGGGGGAGTTTCTAAAAGCACCATGTCCCAGGAAGCAGGAAGTACTCAAAACCTTGTATCCGACCCTGAAATGCTTCTTGTCTCTACCTGAGTTAAAACCACCTACAGTCCTTCAGACAAAAACAAAAAACAAAAAACAAAAACAAAAACAAAACAAAACAAAATATACTCATGAGCTTTCTTCTTCTTCTTCCCCACTAGGCCTGCTCTGTCCAGGAGCCAGACAGCATCTGCTGTTCCATTTAGCTTTTATCCACAACTCTCAAGCACTAAAATCATTGCTGGGCAGAGGATTCACTGGACACTTAGAAAACCTTGAAATGAGGGTGTGGGCATTGCGCTCACCTTCACTGTCTTAAAATCTGATGGTCAAATGCATGATTACCCTAGGCAGTCATCGTCTGTCTGTGTTCAGGAGCAGGAGGCGTGTTGTTGGACATACCAGGCTTCACGGTATTAGTCCAGGTGCTTTCACTAAACAAGTTGCTCCACAGTCACCAACCAGGACTTCATTTCTTCTGTCTCCTTACAAAGTGTCTTCTCCTTACAAAGGAATCCTGTGGCCAATAGCAGGTCTAGCCTTTCAGCAGGGATAAAATTATCCATGGAATCCATTACCCTCCTATCTCATTCCTATGAATTATGTGGCAGGGTTTATAATTAGAAACCTGTTTTTGCATACTTTTTCATTGGCTGTTCTACTCCCCATTTTAGCCCTTCTTCCTCTCTCCTTGCCTTCATTCCCCAGCCCTGACCACTCCCTGCAGGAACTGTGTGCATCTTTTTCATCATTTGTCTCCTGAGTCTAGTATGATGTCTGACTCACAGTAGCTCCTGATTTTAAAGTAGTGGGTTTAATGAACACTGTAATTAGGACCATGTGACTTAGCTCATTACTCTATTCCTAACCTAACAAAATATCTGGCACCCCGACTCTTGCATCTGTTAGTGGGGGTTCACCGAGTTTTACTCAGGTCTTCACAGTTGAAAGAATGAGAGAGGCAGACAAGGGGCAGGGTCAAACCTTGTGTTTTATGGACAGAGAGGAAGTCAGCACTCCTCTCGAAGAGGCTAGAGGAGGCCCACAGGCTAACATGCTTATGGCAAAAACATTGCCATCTTCATAGCTTCTAAACGCTAGCTATATTTTATAAATTGGAGCATGATAGGGAATGAAACCTGATGCTGACTTCTGGCCTCTGCATACAGTGGCACACACATGCTTATACAGGACACACACATGCACGCACAATACATGCACATGTACACATAAACACATGAACATGCACATACACAAATGCAGACACACACACACACACACACACACAGAGTGAGACACCTCTCCACAGCCTTCATAGAGAACGTGAACACTGTTCTGATAGACTGTTACTCTCCCCCATTTTTGTGATAGTTATTCTCTATATCAAGTCATACATTGTTCCCAATAAAATAAGAGGCTGTGAGGTGTGAGTTTGGAGGATAGTGTAATTAAGGGGATACTGTGAAGGCACAGGTAGACGGAGGGGAACCAGGTGGGCTGTTCAAGTACCTGCAATGGTGAGACACTATTGTGACACTGGGTGTAAAAGTCGGAAGTCTAGGGGCTGGTAAGATGGCTCAGCGGTTAGGAGCACTGACTGCTCTTCCGAAGGTCCTGAGTTCAAATCCCAGCAACCACATGGTGGCTCACAACCACCCATAATGAGATCTGACGCCCTCTCCTGGTGTGTCTAAAGGCAGCTACAGTGTACTTACATATAATAATAAATGTTTAAAAAAAAAAAACGAGAAGTCCAGGAGAACTGGAGGTGTGCGGAGCATCTTTGCAGAGGCCCTGCTAGGGAGACACAGCCACCCGAGAGCATGGTGCAAGGTGTGCCTGCAGTGTGGCAGGGCTGCCCTGCTCTCTCCTCCCGTCCTCTGATCTCCAACTGGCGTGGCCCAAGGGGTAAAGGACCTCAGGGACAACCGCAGAGGTCAGCTCCTAGGTCACTGAGGACAGAAGCTGGGCCAGTGCAGCAGGAGGAAGCCAGTACGAGCCCGTTTTAGTTGGTGAGTCTCATTCACTAAAGAGCTGTTGGCCGCTGACTCCTTCCTGCTCACAGCTCTGCAGTCAGTGCTAAGGCTGGCTGTTCCTCGACTTCAGTCAGCCCCCTTGCTTTCCTACTCACTGTATGCCTCTCTTCTGGTTTTCTTACATCCCTTGCATTTGAATTCTAACCAAGAAAATGTGATGATGTGCCCCTCCTGCACTAGATAAGGTATTCCCAGACCAACCTGTGCAGTGTGCCTTTGAGTGAGGAGCTAGATCTTATTAATGAGCATCAAGGCTGGTCTATGACAGTCAGAGAGTGTCAGTGTGGGCTGGCGAGTAGTGGATGCCGCAGAGGAGATAGACTGGAAGCCATCCTAATGGTACAGTATATTGTCACCCTCCCCTTTACCCCACGGGTTACATCCTCAGAGGTGAAGGATAGCTGATAGGCCGGCCCCGTGAGGGGAACCCAGGATGAGTCCTGGAAACCACCAGCTTCTAGTCCTAGAGCATGGCATGTCTGCAGCTCTGCTGCAGGGTTAGCTGTGTATCAGCTCTGTCCCCGGTGCTGTGCTTAGACTGTGCTCTCTGAGCGGCTATTGCTCTGCTGCAGGCCAGAATATCCACGGTCCATTTAAACTCATACAAAATATGTACATCCGCCAGTGAGACTTCTGATGGGAGGCAGAAAGGCTCGTGCTTTTCGATCCTAAAGCGCTCTGCAAAGCACACAGATAGAAACGGAGTGTTTTCTAGCATTTTGGATTATGTTAAACGTTGAATTTACAAAAGATGGCGGAAATTTTGACTGTTGGTAGAATTTAGGTTCTGCAGGCGAGCCACCTCTATCTAGTTCCCCACTCAGCAGGACTTTCTTTTTAAAAGCAACAAAAAAGATCTAGTTTTGTTTTATGTGTATAAGTGTTTGCTTACGCACGCATGTGTGCACCACATGCATACAGTGCCTGTGGCAGCCAGAAGAGGGTATCCATTGGAATTATAGATGTGAGCCACCATGTGGATGCTGGGAAACAAGAGTCCTCTGCAGGAGAAGCAGGTGCTCTTAACCTGTAGGCTTCCTCTCTGGCCCCAGCAGGACTTCATCTCTAAATATAACAGTGTTGAGTAAACCTGTATTTTGGTATATTGTAATATGGGTATTGCTGACAGCATACCTGATTTCAGAAGACTGAATGAATGTATGACCTACTGAAAATTAATGGTCTTGGTGCCTCAGTTTCTCTGTCTGTATAACACACATGGTTGTGTGTGTGTGTGTGTGTGTGTGAGAGAGAGAGAGAGAGAGAGAGAGAGAGAGAGAGAGAGAGAGAGAGAGAGAAACAGAGAGAGAGAAACAGAGAGAGAGAGAGAGAGAGGTAGTGATTAAATGAGCTGAAGAGGAAGTCCTTAGAATAGTGGCTCTAATGAATGTTACATTTTATTATTATATATCACATTGATGTGTAAGGATTCCACTAGGTAAAATGTGAAAAGCATTTGGAATAATGACTGCCCCCAATTCAGCCCTTTAAGCTATAGACTGGAAGTCATTATGTTGCAGTGTGTCTATGTGGAATGCCGGGGATCCAATATGCTGCCCTGAGCATTTGAGTGTAATGCTCTGCCACTGAGCCATGCCCCCAGCCCCAGTGGGCTGCCTTTGTTGTTTTCTCCAACAGGCTGAGGGAGGAGGCCCGCACCTCTCCTGGATTCCCCCATCGGCTGCTCACAGTGTTTCCCACCTGTGTTGTTGGTTAGATTCTGCTTTGCATCCTAAAATTTACAGGCAAGACTGAGAAATTCACTGCTTGAGACTATAAAATGAAAAATGGCTGGGGCTGGAAAGACGATTCAGCCGTTAAGAGCACACTGACTGCTCTCCCAGAGGTCCTGAGTTCAATTCCTAGGAACCACATGGTGGCTCACAGCCATCTGTAATGGGATCCGATGCCCTACTTCTGGTATGTCCGAAGACATCAACGGTGTACTCATAAACATAAAATAAATAAATAAATCTTAAAAAAAACATGAAGGATTGCCATAGCACAGCAAGACCCAGGGTCTCGATGTCCGTTAAGGAGAGGTCTGTAGCAGGTGGGCTGGGGCTGCTGGAGTGAGGACAGCTGCCTCTGCTCGTCATCTGTTTCCCAAGCGCAGCTGGGAACTCGAGCTGGCGGTGAGGCTGGGTGTGAAAGTCCCCTTATCTGGAAGCTGTTTGCAGCACTGGAGATGAATGATGTCAAATGAGACTTGGGACAGCTCCCTTTCACATCACTCTCTGTAAGATATTTGCCTGGTTTCAAATGTCAATTTCATACCCATGATTGAAAATGAAATTCTACCTACCACCATGAAGAACTGTTGCTTGGAGAGAAGTTTTATCCAAAAGATGACTCATTCAAGTAGAGTCTAACTAGATTCCTTCATGAGGAAAAATAAAATAAAATGAAATCCAGATGTTTGGGAGGGGAGAAAAAAAGAAAATAAATATCAACTTACCACTTCTGGGTTTTGGTTTGCCTTACATGAGATATGTCTTTTTCTACCTTAAACCATTTGGCCTGTACCTGGGAATTTTTAATAACTGCAGAATAGACAGCAAATGATGATTTATTTCAGGAATTGCTACAGTGGATTGAGAGTTCTCAGTCATTGCTTTGTGTCATCTGTCATCCCTAGACCTTCATAAGTGTCTTTGCAGGTACTTGGTCATGACAGCTGCACCACGAAGTCCCCAGTATGAGAACTTGTCTCTCATGTTAGGTGCGAGGATGCACAGTTATTTCTGAATTCTGGCTCATACGTTTATATTTTGTGGCAAAATTTTTGTGAAGCACGCAGTTTATGTAGCTAGTCAATGGGCAGACATTCTATTAGACTTCTAATGAATGAGACACATAGCCCACTCTTGGGGTTTAAAATCTATTGGAGCCTAACTTACAGGTGCATATGCCTTTGATGGGATTTCTTTGTCTCATTTATTACTTCATATATGAAAATCCTAAATACATTGAGCCCTTTCCTTGGTGAGAAGTTAAATTTGTCCTCGTCTCAAAAATCAAAATCACTTGTAAACTTTCTTTTTAAAATTTTACCTAAGATATTTTCATAGTGTTTGTGGTAGTTTCTCCCAACTCAAGATCCTGTTTGGAAGCCCCTGGCTCCACCAGCTGCTTTATCCACTTGAGGGATGGCAGACTGGTTATTCTGTGCGATGTAACTTCTGCTTATAATCCATTCCACTTTGTGTAGCGTTTACCTTCATCATCAGCTGACTGGGTTCTGCTCAGCTCACTGTGTCCCCTGACCTGCGAATAGACTGGCTGTCCTGTCACAGCTGTGGTCATTGTCACCATCTTGCTCTCTGCTGAATCACAGTTGCTGTTCCTGCAGCTGTGTGGGAGAAAAGGTGCAGTCCAGCAGATTAAAAGGACGCTCCTTCCCCATCCCAGCAGCCAGTGCTGTCTAGTGTATTTGCGTTTTAGTTATCTGTGTCACTACCTCACAGGGATGTGCCGAGGCCTTCGAGCATCGCCGAGACTTTGTTTCAACCATGGGTTGACCTTGGATGGGAAGTGGCTATAAACTTAGTATAGTATAGTATAGTATAGTATAGTATAGTATAGAATAGTCAATATAATGTAATATAATGCGATGTAATCCTACAAAGGTTCCCTTCATTTCCATGTTTCCATTCTTGTCTTGTTAGAAGGCTCTTACGATCTGACAG
>JADRCC010565927.1:0-11159 GCA_019843855.1 Hylomyscus alleni
TTCCTGGGGCAGAGAGTGAGTATGAAGCCAGCCTGGGCAATGTAGGGAGACACTGTCTCAAAATAAAAAAGACTAGGAGAGTTGGGGATGTAGCTTAGTGGTAGAACACTTACCACATACGTGTGAGGCCTTGGGCTCAATTCTTGGTGTCAGGGAAAATATCTTGGATGGTGGTAAGTCATGAACAGACTTGGTCATTGTAATGGTCTTTCTTTTGCTTTTCATGGCTCTGTCTTTTAAGACAGCTGTCCTTTAGCCTCAGTCCCTGACAGAGCAGTCTATAGACTTTCTATAGAAAGAATTAGAATGGCCCCCAATGGGCTCATATGTTTGAATACTTGGTCACTAGTTGGTGGAACTGTTTGGGAAGAACTAGGAGATGTGGTCTTGTGTGAGGGTGTGTATCACTCCAGGGCAGGCTTCCAGATTTCAAAACATACACACACACACACACACACACACACACTCTCTCTCTCTCTCTCTCTCTCTCTCTCCCTCTTCCTCTCCCTCTCCCTCTCTCTGCTTTCTACTTGCAGGTAAGAAAGCTCTCAGCTACTTCTCTAATAGCAGACCTACAAGCTTGCTGTCAAACTCCCTACCACAATGGTCATGGACCATCTGAAACTCGGAAACGGTAAGCTGCAAGCAATAAATTCTTTTTCTTCTACAAGATGCCTGGGTCATGGTGTCTCCTCAGAGCAGTAGAAAAGGACATGAGACAGGATCTTTGGATTCTCGGGCATGAAAGAAAGTCCGCTGTAACTATTTATGACACAAATTGTACAATGCAATAAATAAGTCACACCTACCCTTATGAAACAAGAGACAGTGGGGGAAAAAAAACTCACCTGAAAGTGAACCACAGATAGAGGTGTGTTTTAGAACAAGCACAGTGGGGAGATGGTTACAGTATCCTGCTAACTGTGAAACAGAAAGGAGGGCTCTAAAACAGCCTATATGATCTGAGTTTTACACCTACATACACACACACACACACACACACACACACACACGCACACGCGCATACGCATACGCATACACACACGCATACACACACAAACACATATACACACATGCTTTCTGACACACTCAAACATACACTTACTCATACAGGGAGGTGGGGAGGGAGGGGAGGAGGGACGGGGAGACCCTTAGGGGAAGGGAGGGAGGGAGAAAGGGAGGGAGGTGGGGAGAGGGAAGAGACCACACTATATTATATCTTAGCTACCACATTTAGAGTTTAATATTCAGTAAGGTGTGTCCTCACTATCTTGCTTAATCTACACAATAAACACATCTGCTGATATGTATCCAGGTCATAGTTACTTAGTATTTAAAGGAAACACAATAAATCCTGCCAGTGAGCAGGCCTACACTCCCTCTCACCCCAGATTCTTGTAAGACAGTATCCTGTTCCTTCATTTCTATTGGTGGAGCAGTTTTCATACCTTTGTGTGCGTTGTAGCTCTTTTGAAGGCTCTGGAAATGGCTGCACCTGCTCTGTCCCTCAGAAGGTACTGGGAGACCAGCCGTGAGAGAATCCTGTGGCTTCCTCTCCTCACTTGAAAATCAAATTTTGAGTCCTATGCTACTTGGCCATATTTACACATTTTCTTTAAAGAATCAAGTAACCATGATATGAATAGTGAAGCAGAAAGCATTTCTTTTCTACAGTGGGATCGTGAGGGGGGAATTTTTGTCTCTAATAAACCAAAGGTGGGTAAAGGTGCTTGCTACCCTATTGAGCCTATTGATCGTGCTCATTCATACCTTGTGATTGTCAAAAAAAAAAAAAAAAAAAAGCCCCACCCATAGCAGCAAAACCAAAATCCAGAAACCAGAATGCTCAGTTTCCCCACAAACTGCCTTTGCAGCCTAAGAATGAAAACCTTGTTCTCCAAGATGGCCAGGAGCAAGTGCCCCAGCGTGAACTCTAGGCTCCGGGTCTGCTGTTTTCCTCTAAGTAGGGTGTTGGGAAACACGCTGGCCCATCTGTGTTTAGGGATAGATCAACCAACTCTCTAATGAAAATGCCCTGTGCTGGAATATAAATGAGGGCATGCCTTTGCCCCAGGCTTCTCCATGCCAGCTTTGTGAGTTCTTTGTGTGCAGATCCAAGTGTTGGTAGCCTTAAAATACTGTTTCTGGCACAGAGGAAAGAACTTTTAGTTTTTGTTTTTTTGGTTTTTTTTTCTTTTTAAAAACATACTTTATGCCAGGCAGTGGTGGCACATCCCTTTAATCCCAGTACTTGGGAGGCAGAGACAAGCAGATTTCTGAGTTCGAGGCCAGCCTGGTCTACAGAGTGAGTTCCAGAACAGCCGGGACCACACAGAGAAATCCTGTCTCAAAAAAAAAAAAAATACATATAGCAGTAATATGCATATATATTGTCTCTATTTTTTTTAAATAAAAGAAAAATTTTCTCTTTCAAGAACAACCTAAGCAATAAGAACGATCGAAATTGCTCAATGATTAAGAGGACTGACTGCTCTTCCAGAGGACCCAGGTTTGATTCTTAGCACTCACGTGGCAGCTCACAGCTGTTAAGAGTTCCAGTTCTAGGGGATCTGATATTCTATTCTGGTCTCTAAGTCACCAGGCACACACGTGGTGCACAAGCATAAACACAGGCAAAACACTCATACGCATAAGGTAATTGAAAAATTATTTTAAAAATACCACCTTTCCTAAGTGGGTCAAGGTAGCACGCATCATGCTCAATGCTTAGTTATGTCTGACGCCTGAGGCACTGATGGTCAATGGGATTAAAAAGAAAGCCCGATATTCCCAACCACTGCCTAAAAGGAATGAAACATGGTGGACATGTTCGATTCTCTTGGAATTCGAAACGGTCCTTGCTTCTTCAGTATACAGAAAGCTCAATTCACATTTAAAGAAATATAGAAACTCCTTTCGGGTTCTTAGAATTTATTTCGGTGTCTTCAGCAGATTAAGTACAGGTTCTACCGCCAGCCTACCTCCCTAGCAGTTGATTGTTGCTTTCTTTGGGACTTAAGATCCTGAGTTCTGATATGACAAATTGGTGGCTCTGCCTCTTCCAAAGTATTTCAAAGCAACCTGCTTAGCCACTCCGAGCTGCTCAGCTGGTGTTGGAAAGATCTTCAGAGCTTTCTCTCTCCAGACCTTCAGGCTATAGAACACGAAGGTTCTTTCTCTATGCTTGTAAAAGCCTTTTATCTCCTCGGTGTGTAGGTTCAGAAGCTGCAGATGACATCAAACGTGATAGAAACAGACACAAAGCACTTACCCGTCACTGAACCAAGCTTGGTTTGAAGTTGGAGATCTACATGCCTAGAGGAGGACACCAATGAGGGTGATCTTGTCTCCCTTCCTTGTCTTCATTGCTTGGGATTCCCATCAGCTGAAACAAAATCACTGAGAAGAGCAAAAGCTGCTCGCCTTAAGATCCACGTAGATGGAAACGGATGGAATGGAGGTATTACTCTTTTCTCTTGAAGGAAAAGGAAAGCAAGCCGGATTGATTTGAACATGCACCCGGGACCATCATTCCCTGGGTTTATGCCAGCTTCTCAATGCGTGAGCATCAGAGTAGGTTTGAGTCGGTTTTGGTTTTAGTTTAACCAGATAAACAGTCTTCCTCTTCTATAGGGTATCAGTCCATGTATAGCGAGTCGGATTCTCCCCTGATCCAAGCTTCCATTTTTGAAGAATGGATCATGAGGAAACAGCAAAAAGGCCGAAGAAGTCATTTGGCTCCGTGAACTGTATGGACGACATTGCCTCAGAGGTCAGAGAACTAGGGAGTCCTCCTAGTTTAAGTCTGCCCTAGTCGCTTCTCTATTACTATGAAGGCACACCATGGCCAAGGCGAATTATAAAAGAAAGCACTTAATTTGGGGGTCGTGGTTCCAGAGGGTAGTAGACTCCATGACCCTCATGGTGAGAGCACGGCAGCAGGCAGGTGGGCGTGGCCCTGGAGCAGTAGCCGAGAGCTTACGTCGGACTCCTGTTACAGGATATTTGAACCTCTGTCTAGTTGTGATGTGGCTCAGCCCTTAGCACACACCTTTAATCTCTCTGGCTGGAATACAGGCATGCCCTTTGTAGACACCTTTAATCCCAAACAGTAAAGATAAAGTTAGTTGGTAGAAGGAAGCAGCCATGTTTGACAATGATGTCTAATTGAGGGGGCAGATAAAGGGACACATCAGAGAGAGATTTGACAGAATAGGATCTGCCCAACTCTCAGGAGGAGAGGAAAGGGAAGCTATGTAAGAGAGAGCAGCTCAGAGAGAAGAAGAACAAAAGAGGGAGGGAGTTCTAGGCCAAGCCTGTCTAATCCTGTTTCCCCTTGCTCTGCTAGAGGAGACAGAGACGCCATTCTGGAGTCTGTCCCTGGAGTGTGTGTTCCAGAGACAGCATTCTCACCAAACTCTCCACTTGTGATTTCTCTTCATATAAATCCAGAAATCATAAATAGACTCTAAGGCAGTGTTTCTCCACCTTCCTAAATGCTGCAACCCTTTAATACACTTCGCCATGTTGTGGTGACCCCCAAACATAAACCATTTTTATTAGTACTTCATAACTATAATTTTACTACTCTTAGGAACGGTAACATAAATATCTGATATTTCTGATGATCTTAGGCAACCCCTGTGAAAAGGTCATCCCCAAGTGGATCTCGGCTCACAGGTTGAGAACCAGCCACTGCAAGTTTAATGCAGGTAACAGCAGAGCCACCAAGAAAATGAGGCTGCTCTGAGCCATGGCTGTGGAACAAAGCCTACAGGAGAGTTGAGGACAGGAACACCCAAGTCTGACTCTCTCAGATGAGAAGATAAGTGACAGTGATGGCTGGGGTGGCCTGCTCTGGCAGTCAGCCTGAGTACTAGAGCCAACTTCACATTGCTTGTGTCTATAGTGCATCCATGTTAACTTCCCACAGGGACTAGGGCTAGATGAGTGTTGTCTATTGTCGGTCATCTTAAAAGGCAATGTTCAGACCATATTCCATAGTGGTGAGAACTATATAAGAAAACTACTATGCTGGGGGAAGAGGAATAATCGTATTTTATTTCGTTTTTGTTGGATCTCAGGGACTTCTGAAGTTTACAGACACTGTCTGGTCATAGAACTCATTTATAATTTTGCTTACTGGTTAAAATGTTCTCTTGAAATTACTAAGATATTCAATTGCTTTTCTTTTATTGACCTGATTCCATTAATTTATATAAAACATTTCCTGGTTAAAAACAGGTTAAATTGCTCTTCATCAAGTTGGTTCTTCTCCTTCTGTCTTTCTTGCTTTTGTTATCTGTGAGCAATGACTTCACGGCTTAGCCTTTAACTGTTTCTGGATACCATATTTTTTTTTATTTTTGATCATCTAGTTCTAGGATGTTTGTTTTATACTCTGAGTTAGGAAGAGTCGATACTGTTCGTCAACCACATTTATTCAATAAATGGCTCGATAGTTCATGGGCAAACATGTTTTAGAATCTCAAGACGATGTTATTTTATAGAATTTACAGACTGGTTGAACTCTAAACTGGCCAACTCAGATCAGAAGCATCCGCAGTTCTGTAGGGATGAGTTATTATTAGAAAGATGAGGAAAAGGCCTCCCAGAAGGACCAGGAAATCTTCCCAGAGCAGGCAGCCCTGAAATGTGAGCCAGGTGTTCACACAAGAGGCTGTTCGTGTGCAAGGTGGAGCTGGAATTAGGAATTGAGGAAAGGGGAAGGCAAGGTGTTCGTTTGGATTCTTATCCCATCTCTGCAGACATTAAGAGTCAGGCTGGGGAAAAGTGACGGCCTATTTTGTGTGTTCAGCTCTTTTCTAAGTCCCGCTACATAGATGGTAACTGTCTTAGTTAAGGTTTTATAGCTGTGAAGAGACACCATGACCAAGGCAACTTTTATAAAAGTTTTAATGGTGACTGGCTTACAGTTCAGAGGTTTTTAGTCCATTACTGTTGTGGCAGGAAGCGTGGAGGCGACATGGTGCTGGAGAGGTAGCTCCAGCAGAGTTCCACTTCTGAAGAATCAGTGACACTGGGCCTGGCTTGGCCTTCTGAAACCCTAAAGCCCACCCCTGCAGTGACAGACTTCCTCCAACAAGGCCATATCTCCTAAAGTGCCGGGTTCTGTGAACCTATGAGAGCTATTGTAAGACCCTATTGAGCCTTACCTTACCAGAGACCCCCTGTATGAATCATGTGGAGCCTGATTGATGCAAAAAGCAAGAGGATTTTTAATGTTCCAGTGCACTGGGGCTGTCCCGGACCCTAAGAGAGGTGGTGACCCCACATAGCTTGTTCAGTGAGCTTTTATACAATTTTTAGGACAGCAGCCATTAGACAATGTGATTGGCAAAACAGTGTGACTTTTTAAACTGATTGGTTTTCAGGGAATGAAATGGCAAGGACTTTCCTTGTCTGAAGGTGGACAAAGGTCTACCCTGTGGAATGTGTCCCCACCCTCAAGTTGGTTCTCACCCTGTGATCTGAGGAATGTTAATTAGCCTTTCCCTTCTGGAGAGTTCCACCACCTTCCCAAAGTCCCCGAGCTTATCTCATTAAGCTCGATGGAAATTCCTGGCCTTCTTGTGTTTTTCTGAGATGTCCCTATATACTCAGTTTTGGTTCTCACATTCCCCCCTTTTCTTTGGGCATGTTTCAATATTGAAGCTATTATGGATAGGTATGCAACTCATATCCCTGGTCCTCTGTACTTTCTAAGCGATTTAGAATGTAAAGGCCAAAGGTCAGAAGCAGGAACAAAATGATCAGGGGTCCTAACAATACAGAAATACAGGTAGTAAACCAGGGGAGCTGTTAAACCAAGACTCTAAACAGTCCTGACTCTGTTCTCTTTCTTCCACTTGGCTAACCCTTCTCTCACCTTGGCCATTGATTTTAACTACCCCAGAATAGTTTCTAGTATGTGCTTCCTGATGTTTCACACCCTGAGGTAGCATAGAAGAAATGATTGGCCCCCTAACACTGATGGGCCTGCTGCTGGCTTCTCCCATCTCGGGGACACATATATATGAGGGTTTCTTGCAGAACACTTTTCAATTTTGGGTGTCCGAACCCTAAGCCCCACTCTCTAAGACCACTTCTGGGACATGGTTTAGATTCACAAGTCCCTCGTCCCCCACATTCAGGCAATCTCTCTCCCTGTGTCTCCAGGGCAGCGACGTCCCAGAAGTCAAGGCCCACTGCTAAATCACAGAAATCAAAGACAAGGGCCAGCCACCAGATACAACTCAGGTAGTGGACCAAGCTACATCACCAGTGGCTGAGAGCACTTGTCAAGTCACTTTGGTAGGGTTGTGGGGGCTGCAGAGGCTCAGTGCTGGAAGATACACCATAGCCATCTCATGGTTTCTCTGGCTTTGCAGAAGTGGGTTGCTTGGAGGTCTGGCTGCTATCTAGTTGGCATCGGTACAGGTGCTGATCTTATGTGAACCCAGGCAGTCACTCCATCCACTTTAATGGAGGTCAGAGTGGTCAACAACATCAGGAAGGACCCTCTCCACCTTGCTTCCGAGTGTTCATCACAATGTCTCTTAACATATATCCAATCTCTAACTTGGTACTTGTGTGGAACCTCTGGGGTACCTGCATTATACAGGGCACTAAGTTTAGGCCACAATCCCAAGTGGCTGATCTGGAAAGCTTGCTATCGAGCAATAAGATCCCTGAAGAGTCACCCCAGGGGTATCAAGAGCAGGAGTCAAGGGAATGGGTATCCCATGCAGGATCTCAAAGGGATCAGGTTAAAATGGTAGGGGGTGTTCAGGGCCAAGGGGAGGAGCACCAACCAGTCTGAGCCAGTCTCCGAGGTCAATTTATCAAGGTGTCTTTACCTGCCTTGAGCTCTGGGAACAGTACACATGATGAGGCTTCCAATTAGTCCCCAATATTTCTGCCAATCCCTGATTTACCTTAAGAGACAAAAGCAGGACCACTGTTCAATCCAATTACCTTGGGCACTCTGAACCTCTGGAAAATTTTCTTCTAATATTTCCTTAGCTACCATGGTAGCTGTTTCCCGATTGGTAGGGAATATCTCAACCCATCCAGGGAAAACATCTACAAACACTAGAAGGCATTTGTAACCATATTTTCCTGGCTTAACTTCTTTAATTGACCTATCAATAAGCTCCAGGCTGTTCTCTTGTAGGTCTTTTGCCCTGTTTACCTTCAGTCCCCCCCTCCCAACCCACCCCCCTGTGGTCTCTACGTTAAGGCATGTCTGTCCTTCGCACTTGACTGCTCCAGATACCATAGGCTCTCTGAGCCTCCCCATGCTTGCAAGCAAAAGTTCAAACAGACTTACAGACTCAGACTTTGATGAACAGAAAGACAAACAGAAACCGTGGTAAAAACTCAAGACCTCCAATTCACGGCTCCAGGGTGTTCCCACAAGAAGTCGATTTCCCGGCTAACGCACCAAATGTAAGACCCTGTCTAGCCTTAGCTTACCAGAGACCCCCTGAGTGAATTATGTGGAGCCTGATCGATCTAAAAAGCAAGAGGATTTTTAATGTTCCAGTGCACTGGGGCTGTCCCAGACCCTAAGGAGAGGTGGCGACCCTGCACAGCTTGTTCAATGAGCTTTTATAAAATTTTCAGGGCAGCAACCATTAGACATATGTGACTGGTAAAATAGTGTGACTTTTTAAACTGATTGGTCTTCAGGGAATGAGGTGGCAAGGACTTCCCTTGTCTGAAGATGGCCTCTCGTACCCCTTCAGCTTTTTGAGACAGGGTCTCACTCTGTAGCCTGGACAGGCTATGGAGTCACTAGAACTTGCTGTGTCGTCCAAGGTGGTCCACCACCTTCCCAAAGTTCCTGAGCTTATCTCATTAAGCTCCATGGAAATTCCTGGCCTTCCAGTGTTTTTCTGAGATGTCCCTGTTTACTTGGTTCTGGTTCTCACACTATTTTCATTCAAACCATCACAGTGACCCTCTGTCAGCACCAAAACAACCCACATCCTTAACTGTGAGGTAACCCCCATGGGTCTTGGCTTGAGGGTATGTGGGGGAGTGAAGGAGGAGAGCCGGTACTCTTGAATAGAGTGGAGGAAGGAAAAACAAACAAACAAAATATCCACAGAATTTGATATGAAAAAAGGGTGACCCAAATGAAGTCACTTAGGGAGTTGTTGTTGCAGGATATTTGATCGCACTGTGAACCCCAAGATTGTGTTGTTTACTTGGAAAACATGTTTCTAGTTGTGGTGTGGCTCATCCCTTAGCACACATCTTTAATCCCAAACAATAAAGGTAATAAAGTTAGTTTGTAGAACGAAGCACCCATGTTTCAAAGTGGTGTCTAATTGAGTGGCAGACGAAGTGATGAATCAGAGAAAGGATAAGCCCAACTCTCAAGAGAAGAGAGAGTTAAGAGAACCTACTTGAGCAGTGCAGAGAGAGAGAGAGAGAGGCAAGCAGTTGTACAGAGACAGGTTGCAGAGAGAGAACGAGTGAGACACAGGTGAAGACAGAAACAGCCATAGAATGAGAAGGAGCCAGAAGATTAGAGCAGATTGCCAGTTAGTATAAGGTCAATTACAGCAATTTAGTCAGAAGCTAAAAGAAGCTAATTTGAATCAGTCAGTTCAGAGAGAAGTTTGGAGTCACAACAGCTAAGTAGAACTAGCCAGTCAGAGCTCAGAAAGAACAAGAAAGGGTGAGCTTGTTCAGCAATAAGTCTCAGAGGCTGAAAACCGCCTAGGCCTAGATAAGATTGTATGGAAGCTAGAAGCTTCCAGAATGAGGCCTGGGTTAGCAGACTGAGGCAGTAAGCCTCGGAGATAATTCCTACAGGCGAATAAAAGTTACTTTTACAGAGTATGAGCAGAGAAGAAAACAGTCAGTGCAGGAACTGTTTGTAAACTAGAGACTTGAAAAGGAAAAAGAGAAGAAAATGAATTTGACAGTAGCAGAAGCTGGCTGCTTTTTAGTAGAAGATTATTAGCAAGGAGAGACAGGATGTAGCAGACTATCTAAGACAGCAAGGGAAAGGAGCGTCACAAGTCTCTTGTCCTCATTTTAAATTCCACTTCTGATTTCACCCACTGATGTGACTTGAGTTGATTAATTAACTACTTTACCACTTAGAGCTCAAGTGTCACCAGCCATCAAATGACAATGGCAAAATAACAGCAGTCCGTGAGCTTTGTACTTCTCAAGGTTCTCCAGCCATTGATAGAATAAGTCATTTTCCCACAGTCAATTCTCCCAAGTGGCGATTCAATAATGAGCTGCTTGGCAATCAGGTGGGGAGGTGGGGGTAGACTCATGTGACCAAGTTCTCACCAAGGGAATATTACACTATGAAGGCCCACTGCAGCCTCTCCTATAACAGTACTCTGCCTCCACCACGTTCTGTTCTTTCCCTACCTAGAACCAGTACAGGCCTAGGCTCTGTCATGTGCAAGGAGGCCAAGCCTCTGAATGACAGCATGGAGCAGAGCTCTGACTAGCCATGAGGACTCACCTTCACGACCTCCTGTCCCCTCTGCCCAGTTAACCGCTGCAGCCTTTCTTCACAGCATCCTAGCCCCATCCTAGCTACTACAGCTCCCTTTGGACAGTCACAAATATCTCTTCTGTGTCAGGAGGATGGAGAGTAGAAGCCACTACATCAAGATTAGAATGGGCAGACTGGAGAGATGGATCAACATTAAGAGAACTTCCTGTTCTTCCAGAGAACTGAAGTTTGGTTCCCAGCACTCACATCAGGAGGCTCACAACTGTCTAACTCAAGCTCCAGGAGAGTCACCATCCTCTTCTGGCCTCCATGGGCCTACACACACACACACACACACACACTCACGCAGTACATACACACATAGACATGCACACTCATTCACATACACACTCATAAATGTGTATACACATGCAGTGTATACACTCATGCAGTGCATACACAAACACACACACATAGACATACACACACTCATGCACGTGTACCTTCACACACACATACACACACATACACACACACACACACACACACGTAAAACCTGAGATTATTAAAAGACTAAGATGTGAAAGAACTTGCAGAGGAAATCTGGAAACTATTTCTAACCCTGGCTTCATCTAATGAGCTGAAAGTTTTTGAAAGATAGCCTACAATATACAAACTGGAGTAA
>JADRCC010565929.1:0-17304 GCA_019843855.1 Hylomyscus alleni
AAAAAAAAAAAAACCCTGTAAAGTCTGAACCTAAGTGCCAGGGGGAAACTTGTCACACTCCCTCACACTCAGAGTATGTATTCTTGCCAACACTTTCAAACACTAGCACTAGCTCAAAAAATGTCATCCACGCACTTTGTGAAACCTGTTCTCCAGACTTCCAAATTCTTAGGACAAGGTTTTGAATCACATAGACAAGTGAACATGCAGTGGAGATGGTTTCTGACACTATTGGTAGAGGCAAATCATTATGGCGAGTGCCTTCACTTCCGTTGCTAAGTGGTTGCTTCAGTTTTACAGAATGTACCTAAATCACCCAAGGCATCCTAACCAGGTTCTTTCCCACGAAGCTACATGGAGCTCCATCACTGGATTGCTGAAATGGATGCAGCTCCCAGAATGGATGGTGCCATTTGTTTCTAGTGAGATAAAACATCGCCTAAACCACTGTTGTCATGTGCTAGCTCTTTCTATGTTTTTGTCTCATCACAGAGAAATTCTGGCTCTAATTATCAAATAAAGAAATGACACCGAAAAGCTCTCTCTGAAAATAATTTCACCACTGTCTTCATCAACCCCAAGTTGAGCATAGACATCTACTCACAGGAGGCCCTGGGTCGCCTGGCTCCCCCTTCTCACACGTGCAGATCTTGTGTTCACACTGAATCAGCAAGAAACACAATATTAATTCACAGTGAAATACAGGATACAGTAGCAAGCCAAACGTTAGCCAACATGTAACGGACTGAAACTCCCTTGAAAAAAGTTTCTCTCTATGAAATTATCCAAGACAAACTCAGAACCAACTAAGAGCCAACTATTGAAGTATTATTAAGTTTTGCCATGGTTAAATAAAATAAATGTTCTACCATGTATTTATCAATGTATTTATAGAAAGAGACTGGTTAAAATAGAAAAAAATAATCATTTTTCTATTGAATTTTGAATTTTCTATTTATTCTCTTAATAACACATCATTACAGTCATATGTAAATATTAATTTCTCCCTATTCAGCCAAAGAAAATATAATTTGAACAATATTTATATCAATTTCAAGATCCCCATTTTTCTTTATCTTAACATGTCTGAAAACAGAATTAGTTGTATAGTAGCCGCCTAACAGGCTCAAATATGACAAAGTGATTGTTTTCTCTGTGTGTCTTCAAAATTTACAAGCCACACTTAACAGATGCTGTTCTGTCACTTGTGTTCTGCATGGTACCAAGTGTCTAGTTCAGGAGTCCTTGGCAAGCTAGCTCATAACTGCCTGTGGTACTATGTCCTTACCAACAGCTTGCTACTAGCTGGCTCATAACCGCCTGTGGTACCATGTCCTTTCCAACAGGTTGCTACTAGCTGGCTCATGACTGCCTGTTGTACTATGTCCTTACCAACAGGTAGCTGCTAGCTACCTTCCTTTGTGATGTGCTCTGATTGGTTCCTCTCATCTGGCTCAGTTCTCTTCAAAACAGGAAAAGTGAATGAGCTCCAAGTCCAACCACCAGACAGCAAGGGACTGAACACTACATTGATGCTGGCCAATACCAGGAACACCTTCCAAACAATGAGAGTCTGATCCATGCTTAGAATAAAAGAACCCATTTCAAATTAGACATTTCGTCAGCTGGGTTGCATGGATCTCTAAAATAATGTCTCAAATGATATTCTACTTTTTCTAAAAGTTTCTAACCTACAGTTGAAATATAGACGCATAAAAACAAAACCACATGGTTTCCTCAAAGGGGCATAAAAATAAAACCGTGTAGCTTTCCTCAAAGTAAAGTAGTTCATTTTCAAAAGAATTTCACACTTTTATTTAGTCACACCTTATGTGAATCACAACATTGGTCTGCTAATCCAGGTTTTTAGAGTAATTCATGGTAATAAGGCATGTGGCACTTACCTTCTTTTCAAATAAGGCATCCTAGAAGGGGGGAAAAGGAATGAAACATTAATTCAATTAATAGTTCCACCTCCAGCTTCTTATTAGTCTTAATTGTTCCCTATGGGATATGCAATTTCCAAGAATAGCAATTCAGCCTTTTTAACCTTGTAAAAGCAATAAAGCTGGCCAGCCACCCAAGGAGCGCTCTCAGCCATATAATAATAGGAGACATGAGGGGCACTAAAATTCAGAATTACTCTGTTTCCTAGGAACTGTATCTTTGCAGCCTGGGCTTTAGCTTTTGTCTCTTTCATCAGCTCTATTCTCTCTATAATTTAGCTTCAAACTTAATTGATTGTAATGAGAAACTTCTCGCTTTTGCTCACAAAGACTTAGGGAAATAAATAATCACTTGTTTCCTTGTCCCCAGCCCTATACATGTTTGCATTTGGATTTTGGCATTAAGACACTGATTTTTGGAATTGGTATCTTATGAAATGATCAGTCCATCTTAGGAAAGTATGTTAAAACTCAAAAAAAGGACATTAGAAAGGAGGAGAAAGGATTTTTCCACTCAAACTTTCAAGAGCCCCAAATATGATGTTCTATTAATAAAAGTTCAATGTGAGAAAGAGAGATGCAGCCTCCGCAACAGCATTAAAGGTAATACTTTGTAAAATAAATAGTTTATAACGACATGCATTAGTTACATCAAAGAAAACTACACTTATAACCTAGGAGGAATTAAATCGTAAAAAGTTTTATGTGCTACAACGAAAAGTATTATTGGCATTAAGACACTGATTATTATCAGTATTATTATAAAAATAATTATGCATGTTGCTCTGAGACAGAGAGAGAGAGAGAGAGAGAGAGAGAGAGAGAGAGAGAGAGAGAGAGAAGAGAACAGGCTGAACTTCCGGCTTAAGGAAACGTGACTTAGCTGAGTCTCCTGATCATCCTCAATGACACTTTCACTCACCTCAAAGCAGAAGGAAACAGAATGTTCTCAGAACTTTGCGACATTCATAATTTCCCATGGCACAACCTATTTTTAATCCCACACAGGCCTCACTGTTGTCGGTCGTTCAGTAGGACGCTACCTGACGGGAGTACTACAGAACTTGTGGGAAGATAAACATGGAAAGAATTTGTGTTAGAAGAGATGACTAGCCCTTCTGAAGAAAGAAGTCAGGAGTTAAGTACTGCCTTGTGGCTCAGTCTGAAAGGGCAGTTTATGTAAGGGAATACAGAGAAGTGAGGAGAAATGTATGGGAACATTTGCCATAAGACAGGAAGGAGCTAATGAGAAAGTCAAAGATAAACTAGAACATGTACCTTTATGGAGGCTGTTGCCTTTAATTTGCTTCACTGTCTCTATTTTAAATCATCCTAAATCCTAAAGAGGGAAGAGACGGCAAAATGCCCTAAGAGGCTCTAATGATAGGGACCGAGAATTTGGACTGAAAATTAAGTGTCACCCTGAGTTTTCTTCCTGCTTTACTTACAACTAGCATGCTGTTTCCGATCAGTCACTGCAGGCAATTTTTCCCCATATAGAAAATAGGAAGGCTTTTAACCACATAGTCTCATAAGCTTTCAAATTCTAGTACTAGATGTTATCTATAGACGTTAAGCGTCTTATCTCACACCGCAGCTGACAACTGATTTTTATATTCCTGGACGTGTAAATCCACTCTGCAAGTGGCATTCTTGTTTCTTCAAAAGCAGCAGCCCACAGAGAGAGTAGAGATCTCAGGGGTGCCGAGAGTTGCTATCCTTCAGGAGAGTAGCTTCTGAAGTAGAACTGAAGAGATGTCCACCACCTGTCTAGGCTGCCTGAATGGTGTCTGTGTGTTTCAGTATTCATTATAATTCATACTAGTAAAAAAACTGGATCAATAAACGAAGTCATATTCAACAGTTAAAGTGAGCTTATTGACTTTACAATAATCCAGCATGGGGACTTCCAAAAAAACCTGAGCACCTTTCCACATGAATGTATGCACATGTGACATATACATACACATGAAAAATTCTTAAAACACATATCAAAACCTTTCCCTTGGGAAAAGAAGGGAAAGAAAAACTTTGAGATAGTTCAGGAGGTGCAACATAAGCTCTAGTAGTAGTCTATACATTTTGAAAAGTACTAAAACCAAAAAAGTCTAGTTTTGACATTACAAAATTTTTACAATAAGCAATATCTTTATCATTTTATGTGGGTTTTTTTAATTTAAAACAGTCTAACTATGTAGCCCAAGCTGGCTAGAATTCATTGTGTAGCCCAGAGTGACCTCAAAGTCATGACAATCTTTCCTTGACATCCCACATGCTAGGACTAGCCATTAGCCACCACACTTGGCTCTTGACATTCCTAGTTTTCAAATTTATTCTTTCACCACACTTGTGCCTTTTTTTCAGCTCTCCCTTTGGAAATGTAGTTTTATTTCATTATATTTCTCTTTAGAGCCTTAAAAAATATAAAAGACAATTTTTGCAGTTCGTTTATTTTTACATTTTCTGAAACTTATATTTCTATCGAAACAGAAATGAACCCAACACTCATAATAAATAAGATTGTTTCAAACAAAGAACAAAGCTTCATCCCTAAGGGCACTTACAGTCAGAAGCTCTGGGACTGGGGACAACATACTGAACGCAGTGTAGGAAGCCTTAAGCAAGGAGAGTGGGAGTCAGTAATAATTTCTCGGAATAGGTGGGGCTGTCTGGGTGATTCTGAAGAAAGGAATGAAAGGGACCAACTAATGCCCAGATGGTATGCTGCTCTGTATGTCAAAGTTTGTTGGAGGAAAGAGTCATGAAGACTAGTGTGGGCAATAAGACAAAGACGACAGTGAGAAGGGATATTCCAAAGGAGAGGACAGAAGCTTCCAGTGGACAGAGCTGGCTGCCTGGGGGGTGGGATTCTTATCCATTATGAGGAGGTTGGCTATGTGAGCAACTGGGAAAGCACACGGTCGCGGGGGAAGGGTGTCTTCAAAAGCACACGGTCACGGGGGAAGGGTGTCTTCAAAAGCACACGGTCGCGGGGGAAGGGTGTCTTCAAAGGCAGTCGTCACGGGGGAAGGCTGTCTTCAAAGGCAGTCTACAAATTTCAGTGTGAGTTACGGCTTGTGAGTTCTGTTCAAATTTGAATTTCAGTGAGAAGAAGAAATGGAGAAATTTTCTCACTAAAATAAAAGAGGTAGACTGTGCCAATGGGTTCGGATTTGTATAATGGGAGAGTGGTCAAAACAGAAGGCCGGAGGGGAGCGGCTAATTTTGTGAATTAGTACAAGGCCAATACTATAAAAGGTGGTAGAGGAGACATGAAGAATTGACAAAGTTATTAATATCATAACTAATGGGGTGGGAGCAAAAGCCAGCAAGCTCCATAATAACAACAAAAGCCTTTGTGATTTAACTTAGGAGCAAAATTTGCTGCTAAAAAAAATCTGAAACAGGACAGAAATAAACGTCTTTAAAAAAAAAATGAAGCCTGGAAAAAAATCGGAAGTGACCACAGCTAACGAAGAAAAAAACATGATTCCATGATTCTAAAGATGACAGAGAAAATGGCAAATCAATCCTTATGTGGTAAAGAGTGCCTTGAATTCATGTTTTTAAAGTGTCCAGAAAAAGAAATTTTAATTAGTCTCAACATTTACTTCCAGATTTTTAAATATTAACTTTTATATTGTCTTATTCGTCTAAAGGACTAAGTGACATATCTAGAACCTTAGACTGAATTTGTTTCACATGTACATTACAATAAACTTAACAATAAGATACTGTGCACATTCCCTTCAGTAGGAATCACTACCTCCTCGTTGACAATTTAGAGCTGAAAAGTTCCTTCTCGGGGGCTCATACGTGATACTTCCTATAAAAGGTGCTGAGAGATTTGTCTTTATTAATCTTGGTTCCTGAAAAAATATCTACTTATTCTGGGCAATTGTGTCCATTAAATCCAACTAAATTGAGCATTGCAATAAAAATGAGTAGGCTGCTGATCTCCCCAAAATAACCTAAATTCATTTCAAAATTAAGTAAAAGGAGCCAAACACAGATGGGTACCTATGATATGGGTTTATTTCTGTAAAACGGTATGAAGTGTATGTATACTAATCCAGAGCGATGAAAATCAGATCAGTAGCTCTGGGGTCAGGGGGCAGAGAATGATCACAAGGAAGTTTGAGTGGGCATTTATAAGTAATAGAAATGTCTACATTCTCATTGTGTTGGTGGTTACATGATTGTGTGTACCTGTCAAAACCCATGGAATTGTGTACTGTAACACAATTCTGTTCTTAAAACATGCCTACACTTTTTTAAAGCCTAACCACATAAGAATTTCAATATAAAAAGTTAAAATGTCACCTAAGAATGCAATGAACATAGACTAAATGAGGAATTTTCTCAAGGATCTGGCAGGATCTGGTCCTGCGCCTGAACATCTGGCCAAACAAGGAGCTGTGCCTGAACATCTGGCCAAACAAGGAGCTGCCTGCTCTGTGCCTTCTGGAGTCAGCTCTTCTCACACTAGAGACAAAGAAGGGGAAGAAATGACAAGCTACTAAATGTTCACCTTTCCAGGATTTCCCCTTGTATGTATGTGACTGTGACAGACAGCTGAGAGGCGTGGATGCCTTGAGCCAAGGACACAGGCAGGACTAGGTATTACCCTAGCACCTTAAGTTTCATGTGAAATGCTTGCTCCCAACGAGACTCACCTGGGAACTGTGGGCTGGGCAGTTATCTCTGACTACAGTCTAAATAGGCTCAGTCCTATTAAGGATTACCTTCAATTAGTTAACCAAAATAGTTTCTTCCTTTCTAAGATTGCTTTGTCAAGCAAGAGGAAAAGTAATATAGACAGGCTTGTAATGTATAAGAAATAAAAACAGAAATAAATTTAAATTGCAAGTCTGAATTTTTAAGTATTATGACGTGAAAATAGATAAAACTGTCAAAGGTAATCATGCAAATGGGAGATAAGAAAGGACAAGGTTAAAACAAATAAAGCAGCCGGGCAGTGGTGGCACACACCTTTAATCCCAGCACTTGGGAGGCAGAGGCAGGCAGATTTCTGAGTTCGAGGCCAGCCTGGCCTACAGAGTGAGTTCCAGAACAGCCAAGGCTACATGCCTAACTTTATCATACCCTGAGGATTTAGGAAAAGTTACTTTTAGAGCATGTAGCTTCAGGGGATGAATTTCACATATTTCCAGTAGATTGTCACGGTAGTGGAAAAATAATCCAGAAAGATTCATGTTCTGCATCCAATGGGAATCCTTCTTTGTCAATGTTTTGTATCTACTCTTAAATAACCATGATATGACTATACAGCAAGAAATTATATCATATTTTTTTCCAACCCTCTAGGTACCTACCAGGCGCTCCCAAATTTTGTCTACAAGTGTTGGATCACTCAATAGTAGAACAGGTTCATTGGAAGAATCCCCAGATATCAAACGAAGTTTGGCTTCATTGACCACAGTGGAAAGTCCAACAGTGATAAATGATATTCCCAAAAGTCTAGCATCTTCAGAAATACTTTGGACATCTGGACTCTTGGGGTGATCGATGCCATCAGTCATCAGCAAAGCCACTTTCACGCCATCTTTACGCCCTTCTCTTTTAAGAAGCCTTGTGGCATTGGAGATGGCATAATAAGAAAAGGTACCTTGCCCAATTAAATTCAAAGACTTGACCCGCTGCTTAAATGTCTGAAGATCCTTCCAAGAAGACAAGGGTGGCTCAATCTGGACTGAGCTGCTGAACTGAAGGGCTGCGAGTTTGATGTCATATTTTAATGAATGGCCAGGAGTCAACTGGAAAAGCTTCTCACTCAAGCTGTCCACAAAATCTTTCTGATTATCAAAGAGTACAATTTTAGAGCTTTCAGAGCTGTCCAAGATAAAGACAACATCTATAAAGCAAATGGCATCTGAAAGAGAACACAAAGGTTATGCCACTTAGAGCATAGAAAAGAGAAAGGGCAGCATATTTTTAAAATTAAACAAACACTAGGCAAAGGTGTCAACAGGTAAACCAAAAAACGTCTGTCTAATACTTGGGTTATGTCATACTAGTACCTTGAAACCAAATGAGAAAATATGTCTGCATTCATCACAGAAATAATAACAGGAAAAGAAACTTAATTTGAAAATAAGAGTTGAACATGAATTCCTGATCGGTTTCTTAATAGCTGATTTGTCTAATATCACATACCTTAGTGTGACTCTAACCAAACAAGTGAAAAGAACTTCTGTATGAAAAGAACTTCAAGTCTAAGAAGAAAGAAATCGAAGAACACCTCAGAAGATAGAAAGATCTCTCATGCTCATGGATTGGCAGAATTAATATAGTAAAAATGGCCATCTTGCTGAAAGCAATCTACAGATTCAATGAAATCGCCATCAAAATTCCAACTCAATTTTTCATAGACTTAGAAAGAGCAATTTGCAAATTCATTTGGAATAACAAAAAAAGCAGGATAGCAAAAACAATAAAAGAACTTCTGGGAGAATCACCATCCCTGACCTCAAGCTGTATAACAAAGCAGTAGTGATAAAAAATGCATGGTGTTGGTACAGAGGCAGGAAGATCAATGGAATAGAATTGAAGACTCAGAAATGAACCCACACACATATGGTCACTTGATATTTGAGAAAGGAGCTAAAATCATCCAGTGGAAAAAAGACAGCATTTTCAACAAATGGTGCTGGCTCAACTGGAGATTAGCAAGAAGAATGCAAATCAACTCATTCTTAACTCCTTGTACAAAGCTCATATCCGAGTGGATCAAGGACCTCCACATAAAAACATACACTGAAACTAATAGAGGAGAAAATGGGGGAAAGCCTCGAACACATGGGCACTGGGGAAAATTTCCCGAACAGCACACCAATGGCTTATGCTCTAAGATCAAGAATTGACAAATGGGACCTCATAAAATTGCAAAGCTTCTGTAAGGCAAAGGACACTGTCAATAGGACAAAAAGCAACCAACAGATTAGGAGGAAAAGATCTTTACCAATCCTACATCTGATAGAGGGCTAATATCCAGTATATACAAAGAACTCAAGAAGTTAGACTCCCGAGAATCAAATAACCTTATTAAAAAGTGGGGTACAGAGCTAAACAAAGAATTCTCAACGGAGGAATACCAAATGGCCAAGAAGCACCTAAAGAAATGTTCAACATCCTTAGTCATCAGGGAAATGCAAATCAACCCTGAGATTCCACCTCAGAATGACTAAGACCAAAAACGCAGGTGACAGGAGATGCTGGTAAGGATGTGGAGAAAGAGGAACACTTCTCCTTTGTTGGTAGGATTGCAAGCTGGTACAACTCCTCTGGAAATCAGTTTGGTGGTTCCTCAGAAAACTGGACAAAGTACTACTCCCTGAGGACCCAGCTATACTACTCCTGGGAATATACCCAAAAGATGGTCCAACGTGTAATAAGGACACATGCTCCACTATGTTCATAGCAGCCTTATTTATAATAACCAGAAGCTGGAATGAACCCAGATGTCCTTCAACAGAGGCATGGATACAAAAAATGTCGTACATTTACACAATGGAGTACTACTCAGCTATTAAAAACAATGAATTCATGAAATTTTTAGGTAAATGGATAGAACTAGAAAATGTCATCCTGAGTGAGATAACCCAACTCCAAAATAACACACATGGTATGCACTCAATAAGTGGATATTAGCCCAAAAGCTCCAAATAACTAAGATACAATTCACAGACCACTTGAAGCCCAAGAAGAAGGAAGACCAAAGTGTAGGTGCTTCAGTCCTTCTTAGAACAAGAACAAAATACTCAAAGGGGCAAATATAGACATAAAGTGTAGAGCAGAGACTAAAGGAAAGGCCACCCAGAGACTATCTCACCTGGGAATTCATCCCATATACAGTCACCAAACCTAGACACTATTGTGGATGCTAAGTACATGCTGACAGGAGCCTGATATGGCTGTCTCCTGAGAGGCCCTGCCAGAGCCTTACAAATACAGAGGCAGATGCTTGAAGCCAACCATTGGACTGAGTGCAAGGTCCCCAAGAAAGAAGTTAGAGAAAGGACTGAAGGAGTTGAATGGGTTTGTAACCCCATAGAAATTACAACAATATCAACCAACGAGGCACCCTCCCCGCCAGAGCTCCCAGGGACTAAGCCATCAACCAAGGAGTACACATGGCTCCAGCGGCATATGTAGCAGAGGATGGCCTTGTCAGGCTTCAATGGGAGGAGAGGTCCTTGGTCCTATGAAGGCTTGATAGATGCCCCAGGATAGGGTAATTGAGGGTGGGGAGATGAAAGTGGGTGGGTGGAAGAACACCCTCATAGAAGCAGGGGGAGGGAGGATGGGGTGGGGCTTCCCATGAAGGGTGGAATCTGGGAAAGGGGATAACATTTGAAGTGTAAATAAAGAAAATATCGAAGAAAAAAAGAAAAAATAGCTGATTTGTCTCTGGCCTTAAATATGTTCTTTAAGCTCTCTGAGTTACAAGTGAAGTTGAAATATAATCAAGTACTCTAAAATCTCTGAGGTGATCTAAATATTTGAGGCTTATTACGACAGTGGTATAAGTACATCAAGTAGAATATCACATGTGATTTGCTATTTAAACAAAACACCATTTTAAAATTTTATGTTAGTGATGTCACAGCCTAAAACTAAAACTTTTTTTTTAAAAAAAAAAAAACTTTCTTTTTTTTACCCTGGAAGTCATTTTTCCTTGCAAGTGTGTTCGGCTTTGGTCCTTTCTTTCTTTGCCCATACACTGCTTGAGTCATACAAGCTGGCAAAAGCAGGAGACAGAAGGCAACGTCGCTTCTCCTCATTATGGTAGGTGGTAAAAATTCATCTGCCTGGTAACACCTTGAAATAGAAAATTCAGTTATAAATACTTCCATAAAAGGTAATATTTACCTTTTTTCTTTTTTTTGAAAATAATTTTTCTCATTTCTTGATTACAGTTTCTCCTCCCTCTGTTCCTCCAAGTCTTTCCCCATCTCCCCTCCCATTTGATCCATCCCCTTTCTGTCTCTCATTAGAAAACAAACAGGTGGGCTGAAGAGATGGCTCAGAGGTTAAAGGCACTGACTACTCTTCCAGAGGTCCTGAGTTCAACTCCCATCAACCATATGGCAGTTCACAATCATATGTAATGGGATCTGATGCCCTCTTCTGGTGTGTCTAAAGAGAGTGCCAGTCTAAATAAATAAATGAATCTTTAAAAAGAAAAGAAAAAGAAAAAAGGAAACAAACAGATTTTTAAGGAATTGTAATGTGATATAATAAAACAAGAACTAACACATTAGAATTGGACAAAATAAATGAACAGAGAAAAAAGAGCCCAAGAGAAGACACAAAAAAACAGAGACCCATTTGTACACTCAATATTCCCATAAAAACACTAACTGGAAGTCATAATATATACACAAGTACCTGTTAGGTGTGTGTGTGTGTGTGTGTGTGTGTGTGTGTGTGTGTGTGAGAGAGAGAGAGAGAGAGAGAGAATAAATAAATTCATTAATTAATTAAATATAAATAAATAGTTTCAAGTATGTAGAGTCAAAAGATGTGATATGGACCAAAACATGGTTCAGGAGTTAAGGAACTTGACACCAAGCATGGTGACCTGAGTTTGATTCTCTAGGACCCATGTAGTATAAGGAGATAACTAACCTCAGAAAACTATCCTCTGACCTTTACATACACACACACACACACACCACACACACACACACACACACACACACACACACATACACACAATGACTCACTCAAACACAAACACACACACACACACACATTCATTCACACATACTTCCACTCACTCACACACATTCATATTACAAATAAAACACTCATATTGAGATTTTTAAAGTTTCTAACCTAAGCAAGTCATGGTACCATGACCAAACATTTCTTCATAAATATTCATTTATATTGAAATAGTTATATTTAAGCAGCATCACTTTCTTTCTATATTATGGAGAGCCAAGAATAAGGAATGCCATTGATCAATCTCTCAGTCCCACGCTGTTCCATCCCAGTACCTGCTTTATCATTTCCAAATCCATCAGAGTGAATTCAGATGACTTTATATTTGTTATATTGATTTTCATTATAACTGATTCTTGGTAAATTCAACTCTTCCTTTGGTCATACAGAACCACTACGTCTTCAGTCTAACTATGATGTGCACAGCATCAATGAACTCAAAAGTCAAGTTAGAATAAAATTATACCTCAGCTTTCCATAACTCCTTTCTCTTTTCTCTTTTTTTGTTTTTTTTAAGTTTTATTGCATTATGATGAGAAAAGTTACATGATTTCAATTTATCTGAATTTGTTAACATTTAAAAACATTTTAAATAAATAGAATTAAATCACATTCTTGTTTTCCTTTTGTACCCCAAATCCTCCGAGACCCCCCCTTAATACATACAATATCTTTTTTGTCATATTCTTTAAAATTTATAAAATATTATAACAATAAAAATGAGTATTAGAAAAGTTGTTTGATATAAAACAACAATCAATTTAACAGTCTTAAGTAGATGCTTCTCTACGGCAATACTGAAAATACAAACGTTTTCTCAATACAAATTTTAAATAACCCCAAATGTATTAACTGTATATTTCAAAATAATACATCACTACTAATATTTTCTTAAATGAGCATAAATATATAAAGTGTTTTTGTTTGTTTATTTGTTTTGTATTTAGTAGAGCTTAAGATCTTGGCTCTTACTGTGGTAACTTGATACAAGAGTTACAAACATCAAACAAAGCATTCAGTCTCACTCTTTGTTGTTCTTTTACATGCTCCCTCCCAATTTAATTGTCTACATTACTTTTGGGTATATAAATACTTTTAAAATATGTAAGCTGTTCTGAAAACCATAGTATACTGTAAAAACATGAAATAAACAATACTACTAATAGAGAGGCTGAGATAGGAGAAGCAAGATCTCAATACCATTATGTTGTACACAGCCAGACACTGTCACGAACAAACAAGCTGAAAGTGAATATGGATTATATAATATTGGACCTATTTCTCCAGTTACCAAATTAGAGAGACCATTGGATGACAATCAACAAATTTCTAATTCCTTATGTTTTTGGATTTCAATCAATTAAGGTATGTTGATAATATTAATTTTTATATTAAGATACTAAGAAAAAGTAATTGTCATTTCCTGTTGTTTTTGTTGTAAGAGGTGGAATTAGGTTTGTGTGAATTTGTTGAAAGAATACTTTCTTGCTTCTTACAGAGCCTAGTTTTGCTCCTTATGTTGATGTTTTCCATCTATTATCCTTTGTAGGGCTGGATTTGTAGAAAAATATTGTGTAAATTTTGTTTTGTCATAGAATATCTTGTTTTCTCCATCTATGATAATTGAGAGTTTTGCTGGGTATAGTAGCTTGGGCTGGCATTTGTGTTCTTGTAAGGTCTGTATGACATCTGCCCAGCGTCTTCTAGCTTTCATAGTCTCTGGTGAGAAATCCAGTGTAATTCTGATAGGCCTGCCTTTATATGTTACTTGACCTTTTTCCCTTACTGCTTTTAAAATTCTTTCTTTGTTTTAGTGCATTTGGTGTTTTGATTATTATGTGATGGGAGGAATTTCTTTTCTGGTCCAGCCTATTTGGAGTTCTATAGGCTTCTTGTATGTTCATGAGCATCTCTTTCTTTAGATTAGGGAAGTTTTCTTCTATAATTTTATTGAAGATATTTACTGGCCCATTACATTGGGAGTCTTCACTCTCTTCTATACCTATTTTCCTTAGGTTTGGTCTTCTCATTGCATCCTGAACTTCCTGGATGTTTTGGGTTAGGAGCTTTTTGCTTTTTGCATTTTCTTTGAGCATTGTGTTGATGTTTTCTATGGTGTCTTCAGCCCCTGAGATTCTCTCTTCTATTTCTTGTATTCTGTTGGTGATGCTTGCATCTATGACTCCTGATTTCTTTCCTAGGTTTTGTATCTCCAGGGTTGTCTCTCTTTCTGATTTCTTTATTGTTTCTATTTCCATTTTTAGATTCTGGATGATTTTGCTCATTTCCTTCACCTGTTTCACTGTGATTTCCTGTAAGTTCTTTAAGGGATTTTTGTGTTTCCTCTTGAAGGGCTTCTAGCTGTTTACCTGTGTTCTCCTGTATTTCTTTGAGGGTACTATTTATGTCTTTCTTAAAGTCCTGTATTATCACCATGAGAAGTGATTTTAGATCTGAATCTTGCTTTTCCGGCGTAATGGCGTGTCCAGGACTTGCTATGGTGGGAGTATTGGGTTCTGATGATGCCAAGTAATGTTGGTTTGTGGTGTTGCTTATATTTTTATGCTTGCCCCGCATCATCTGGTTATCTCTAGTGCTACTTGCCCTTGCTAAATCTGACTGGAGCCTTTCCTTCCTGTGATCCTGGTTGTGTCAGAATTCTTCAGAGTCAAGCTGTGATCCCGTGATTCTGGGATCCTGTGACCCTGGGCTTGTTAGAGTACCTAGGAGTGGAGCTTCCTCTGGGTGTTTTGGGACTGGCTGCAGAGTTTGCACCCAAGGTCTACTCAGGGCACCAGCCCAGACAGACTAGAAGAAACCTGAGCCACTGGGCTGGTGGAGTTCCTGTGTTCCTGGTCCTGCTGGTCCCAGTTAATCCAGGTGTTGGGACAGATGTTGTGTCCTCCTCACTTCTGATCCTAGGTGTGTTATAGCACCTGGAAGTGGAGCTTCCTCTGGTTGTTGTGGAACTGGAAGGAACCTGAACCACTGGGTGGTGGAGTTCCTGTGTGCCTGGTCCCACTGGTCCCAGTTACTCCTGATGTTGGGACAGATGTTGTGTACTCCTCATCTCTCTCTTTTCTCTTGTTTTGGAAAGATTTGAGTGGAACTGCATATCTAATAAAAAAAATTCGACAGCAAAACCCACTAGATTTGCTTAAAAGCAACTTCCAAACAAAATGGGAAAGGATTTGAAGTCAGAGGCCTACCCCTTTAACCCAGCGAAACTATTTTTTTTCTATGTAGACAATGAAAACTCTAATTCTATATTAAAATTCTCAGTCATCTGTATCAGTTCAATATGCCCAGCTGCACACACAGTGATGTTTAAATCCACAGAATGCCCTGACAAAGGAAGACTGATCGGTTGCTAGCTCAGAATACCCTAGGGAACAGGAACAAAAGGTTTATTTAGAATTGACAATCTGCGTGGTTTCGAGTGCTTGCCTCCTTCAGCTTCGTTAACTCCAGAAGGTCTGGAAAAGGAATCACATTTTCCTCCTTTGGCACCTTGCCTTCAGAAAATGTGAACTGGAAATTCATGACCATGATTTTTCCAGACTCTCAATAGAGGGTGGGAATACATGCAAAGGCAGTGATGGCTGAGCTGGGAGACAGACTTCTTTCAGACAGGCAGACCAATTAAATCCCCCAAAGAAGCAAGACTGTTAGGTTGAAGATAAGGCGACTGTTGGCTTCAGGCCACTGTTTCTTCCTCAAATAGCAAGCAGCAGGAAGTTTAACAGAACTTCACTTCTGTGTGAACAAGCACCTGCGCTGGCCCTTGGACTGAGAGCAATTGGCTAAATGTCAACCAAGCTTCAGACCAGGTATACTAAGATGTGAAGACAGTGGGTAGTAGAAGCAAAAACAAAAACAAAAACAAAAACCCCACTAGAATTGTGCAAAGGAAATAGAACATAGAAAGGGCTCCTCTGTTTTAACAAAACCATGAAAGAGCTACTTCTGTAATTCTGAAGCTTAAAGTAAAGATAAAGTTGTGTAGACACACATAGCTGCCACTGCATTTTCAGAAGAGAAAACGAATCATCAATGTTATACAGGTGTTGTTTTCTTTCTTGCACCCATACCAAGAGAAACATCTCAAGGCGTTCTGGACCTAAGAGACTGGGGAAAGAGACATGAGGATTTTGGAGCCATTGCCTTCAAATAATGCCTTATCCTCCCTTAAAACAGAGAACATGTAGTTTTCTTGCCATAGACAACTGAATTTAATCCTCATAATAGCCACTGATACTATTCAAGCATGGTGATAATCATAATGACTTTATGTTGTGGTTTCTTCAGAGGCTCTTGGCTAGGCACCTGACGCAAAGCTGTTTGCTTTCCTGTGGGGTCCACAGGGTATCCGCTTGGCTTTATTTTTCTTTCTCTAACTTTTACATTCTTTTATCTTCCTGTACTCCTTGACTCTGTTTATTTGACACTGTGAGGGCCAACCCACTTCTAACCTCTTTCAGCAGGTCCTATTGCCTGAGTTCTTAAGAGTTCTTATCTTTTAGAAAGTTGTACAAAAGATTTGAAGAGATAGAAAATGCAGTTAGTTAAATGAAAGAAATAAAAAACTCTATGTTAATACTGGCTAAATTTTATTAAAAATGCAGTTCTTTTGCCAAATGCTGTATTTTGAAATTTTGCCTAAAACTTATTTCAAGTCAATATCAGGGTCAATACATTTAAGAGACTTTCTATTTTATAATTTTTCAGAAATGAAACACTTTTTTGTAGATTTTAATAATTTTACCTCAGTATTTGCATTTTCCAGTTTCTACACGAAGACAAAAATGATTGTGGAAATTTTTTATTCAAATTTCTAAATTAGTCAAATGCTAAAATATCTTAAAATGAATCCTGAATTGCAGAAATCCCTTTCAAATTTTCAAAACATTCCCCAAAAGGTATTAACATTATTGTGATACAGTTTAGTAGATTGTAAATTTAGAATAAAATTTGCAAAATGAAAAATTCAATACCTTTAATATTTAGTTTTAAGTTTACATATTTAGTCATTATTCATATTCATCTAACCATTTGTTTTGAGTCGTAGCAGAGGACCAAGTTTTCAGTAAGTTTCCTTCACATGACAAGAACATCTGCCACTTATCCCTGCACAGTTCCTAGATGGTTCTGAGTTTAGGAATTCAAACCAAGCAGCTCTGTCTTACCTTAGGAAGTCTGTCAGACAAGAAGGAGAGAACAGTTGCCGCCGATGCCCACAGCATGGACTATGATTAAGTAGAGTTAGCTATTTGATATTGTTCGGCACTCCGGTATATCATTGTTTTTTTTTTTTTTTTTTTTTTTTTTTTTTTTTTTGCAATCTCTTATTCTTGTTTACTAGAGTGGTCAGGCATTTGGCCAAGGTGCAAGATATGGGTGGGATCAGTAAGCAACTTAAAGGAGCAGTGTCCCTCTAGAATAAGTCTGTGTTACTTATTCTAGGCTACTGTTCTGAACAAGAAAACAAGACAAAAGAAAGTGAGCAGTCTACATTGTAAGTGTCGATTGACAATCTGCCTGTGTTTCTTACGCTAGATCCTTGGTTTGCTTTCTATCTTTCTCTTTGCCTGGGGCTTGCTTTCTGAGA
>JADRCC010565932.1:0-11581 GCA_019843855.1 Hylomyscus alleni
TCTCACTAAGTGAGGAATGCTGCCAATTGAACTATGACCTCACTTAGTTCATACCTCACAAGATTCTTTTATCAATCTGAAAAAATTCAAAGGATATTTCTCGCCCTTGTGGGCATCCTAGGCAATCTTTAGCAACTGTAACACAGTAAGAATATGGGACATATTTTTTTCCACTTGAGAGTGTTTCCTTTTTTTGTGGCATCTAAGAATAGAAGATTGTTTACAGGAAATTAGAAAATTATGTTCAGTTCCCAATGATGAATATTTTTTTTTGCTTCTTCATCTCCATTTCAACAATGGATCATTACAGAACCTTCTAGAAGATATTTTAATGACAAATGGAATCCTATAATATAGACACCGATGCTAACCATATTGAAGCCAGGTAGCAATAATATACCCCGAGTGAGTCAGGTTAATGCAGTCCTATACAACAACAAGGACCTAAAGAGTAGCTGGTCAATATTAACTCTAAGATGCTGGTGACCATAGACTGCATCCCAGCTTTGGAGGTGCTAATGTAAAGTATTTCACTCCCCAAAATCAACCTAGCACTATTGTGCTATAGCACTGTTCATTCACTGTCTATTTTTTAGCTCAATGAAGATGGTGGATTTTTGTCTGTCTACCGATAAGTCAGCAGTGCCTATAATGGGACCTGAACCATGATATGTATCCAAACATTTGTTAAATGGAAGTATCCATGATATAAGATCTGATTTGTTGGAAAGACTGTGACTCACCACTGCCTCCATAATATATAGCTTTTCTTTCAAAAATTCCATCCTGTGACACAGTCAAATTCACCTTGGTTTTCTCCTTGACCCTTCAGCTGTCTGGAAGCCTGTTTCCAAGAAGAGGGCAATAGCTCATTGGTTATATGTCATCCAAAAGATCACTGATGACTTTCTAGGCTTCTATGGGGTTTGTATCAAAGTCGGGTAGAATCAAGTATGAATGACCCCATAGATTCCACCATGACATTCTCTATAAATCAAGACAATCAAGGATCAAAGAGGAAGGAGAGGAATGGAAAGGGAAGGAAAGAGGGATGGGAGGGCAAGGGGAAAAGAGAGATTAGGAAAGAAGAAAGGAAAAAAGAATGGTTAAAGATGTGGGAGAAGGGAGAAAGAGTGGAGAGGGGGCAAGGAAGGAGAAGGGAGGAAAGGAGAAGGACAGGAGGAAGTCTCATATATGAAGGGAAGTTCACTTGCTAATGTAACTGGGTAGCTCGTTGATGGGTAGTGTGGTGCAGCAAAGGTGTGGATTCTAGACATTTGAACATCTCAGAAGCCAGAGAAGTCCTCCAGGAACTCAGGGAGAGCTAACCCCAGCAGGAGAAAACCCCCAGGTCTAACCTGTGCTTCTGAGCAGGTATCCTCTGCAGTGTGCATAGAGCAGCTCCAGAATCACTCAGCTTAGTATTTAATTAAACAAAGAGGGGAAAACCTTGTCTCACTAACTGTATGCTCTCTTAACTTCTTGTTCCCGGAACCTAATTTTATGGAGACTAATGGTAGAGAAGTCCAATGGCTGTCCTCTATAAGAGAGATGCCTGTTCTCTCTCATACTCAAGACCCAGGAATTTGCTCTTATGGCCATCGTGTAAGGAGTACCTGGTGCCAGGAAGACCTAATGCAGCAGACTCCTGAACCCTGTTGGTAGAAAACATCTCTTTTAATTACCCACCAAAACTCATCTGTTACCTGTACATTTCATTAAAAGGAAACCCGGAGGGGACAAGATATATGTGACATGCTCTTTGACCGGAATCAAAACAAGTCAACTTTTCATTTCAGATACCAACAGCATCTCAGTTCTTTAAGATCTTCGCATCACACACTCAAGTCTGGGGTTATTTAGTGCTTGGAATTTTTTCTCCTTTCAAAATTATCATAAGAATATCTGAATCCATAGATCCTGCTTAAAGTGTGGCTGAGACAGAGCAGTCATCAAAGCCTGGGCACTAGCCCTAACATTCATCACATTTAGCATGACCTGGTGAACCACTACTGGGGGCCACTGCTGGGCGTCATGCCAGGAACTGGGGTTACAAAATACACAAAACACCAACAGTGTCTTGGGAGAAACTTAAACCATAAAATAGGTTTCAGAATTAATTTAAATTTACTTAACATTTTCTTTCTCATGTGGTGTTTATTTTTCCAATAAACTCATCCTTTAAACTAAAGAAATGGCAAAAAAAAATTATGGAGGGGGATGATGGAATTAAGATATGACTGCACAGGCTTTCCCTCCTTCAATGTCTCCTGACCCCCCCCCCATACACACACACACACACACACACACACACACACACTGAGAGAGAGAGAGAGAGAGAGAGAGAGAGAGAGAGAGAGAGATTTATTGGGAGCATCTCAAAGTCCATCCTCAAAGGACAAAGGAGATTTCATCTATCCCTGGTTACACATCCCTGGGCTTTCTGGGTTCTCAAAGGCAGAAAGATCTTGCAAACATGTAAACTAGACATGAAAGGGGAGCTTGAGGCAAGATAAAAAATAAATATGTAAATAAATAAAATAAATAAATCACAATAAATAGAACAGGGTGAAGAGGGATGTGTTAAGCCATGGCAGAGAAAAAAGGCTTGATTGCTATTCTCTCTTTCCTCTATTTGTGTGTATTTAATGGAAACCTGTTTCTTTTTTAAATTTATTAATTTATTTATGTAGTATTATTTATTTATTTATGTATTATTATTTATTTACATTCCAGACATTGCCCCCTTCTTGGTCTCCCCCACACAGTTTTTCATCTCATTCCCCATTTCCTTTGCCTCTGAGACGGTGCTCTTCCTTTCCCTGTCCCCCCTGCACCCCCGCTGGCTCCCCCTTTCTTGGAGCCTCGGGTCTCTACAGGATTAGACACATTTTCTCCAACTGAGGCCAAACAAGGCAGTCCTCTGCTACATATGTGCCCAGGGCCTCAGACCAGCCCATATATGAGAAACCTTGCTTCTTGATGAACTGTTACACTAGGGGATGGTTCGTGCTCTCAGCCACATCCTTAGGGACCACAGGGAAATCATGATGCTAAATGTCACATACTGCACATTTACTGCCAGTATTGCTAGTCATAGTGACTTAAAAATAACCAAGTTGTAAAGTGAATGTAATCTAAATCCTGTCTCTCCGTGGCCCCCTGGACAGTATACCCGCATTTCCTTCAGTATGTAGGGATGACAGCTGGGTCCCACTAGAAATGTTGTCTGATAGGCATGACCCTCTGTCAGAGCAGTGGGGAAGGGAGCTCCTGTAGTGAATGCGGAGAGCCTACTTTCCAGACTAGCCCATTGAGAATACACCTGGCTAACTTCCTTCTTGCGTCTGTATATTTGTGTCTGCTTCCTGGATGGCCAAGATTTATAATTCAGATGGTGAATCGCAGGGCTTCAGTGAGAATTCATCACTTGAAATTTATAATATGAAGTATTTTTTTTTACAGAAGAGTGCACAGGTCTTTTTCTTTATCATAAATAATAAGCAAAAGCTTAGGAAACCGTGGCCCAAGCTGAGAAACAAGCATTGCAGTCACTTAGTTGTTATCCTTCCCCGCAGTGAATGCTCCATCTTAACCCCGAGGACCTGGCCAAGATGGCTGCCTCCTAGTTCAAATCGCATCATCCTTTGCCAAACTTAAGGGATGATTCTTTTATATATGTGCATATATCCTCCTGAAAATTGTTTTGTATATAAAATGAAATAGGTTCTACTATTTATCTCATTTAGGTAAGTGTTTAAATGTTCTTAAAATGTCAGTTTTTCTTCATTGACTTGCAATATCACCTAAGTTATATATTCAAGCACAATATCTAAGAAATATGGCTTTAACAATTTTATATGCATGGCTGTTTGGCTCACGGAGAGCAGACGTGAGCATCAGATCCCTTCAACCTGGAATTACAGACAGTTGTGAGCTGTCATGTGGGTGGTGGGCATAGAACCTGGGTCCTGCAGAGGAGCAGCCATGGCCTTGACCACTGAGCTTTCTCTCCATCCCCTATAAATATCAATTTAGATTCTATTTTGTTTTATTGTTCTATTTTTAAAATTTCTGCATTGATAGGGCACAAATCTCAGTTATATAGTTTAGTTTATACTGAATACTAATGGCATCTGGTAGGACTTACCTCCCCCATAGCTGTCCTCGACCCTATCTGCTGCAATGTAAAATTAGAGCCTGCCTATTGAGCTGTGCAAACTCACCAACCATATTGAGCTTTCATCGAATATAATGCCTATTTGGAAAGAATAGCTTCTGGTCCACAGTATAGAACATTTCTTCATCTATTTGGGACTCTTTCATATTTTCAATAAAATTTTAAAAGCATAAAGATCTCTAGAAGGCTAATGACACTCCTTTTCACTTTTCATTTTTTAAAGTAAATTTTTATAGTAAAATATTTTATAAACATGAAAAAGTAGCAACATAATGGAATCTTCAAGGGCTTAGGAAACCTTTTCCTCTTCATAAGGCAAATGTATATATTTATCATCACATATTTAATAATGTTTGAATTTATTTACATTGTAAATATTTAATGTATGTAGCATGATGTTTTGACATACAAATGCATAGTAAATAATCACTGCCACTCAGTAAATGAACATATGTCACCTTCTGTAGTGACATTTGTGTACAGAACTAACAAGAATATCTAAAGATATCCCACAAATTTCTGTAGGTAAAGAAGTCTTATTAATTACTGTCTCCACTATGCATGTAGATTTTGCTAATTCGACCCAGCTTATTTGTAAACATTGACCTATTCATCCCAACTTCCCCAGGTCTGGAAACCGCCATTTTATTCTCTCCAATTATTCAATATCTTAATGCCTTATTTTTCCTTTATTATTTCTCACATGCATGTGAGTGTGGTTACATGTTTGTTCATGCATGTTTGTAATGTGTGGATTTGTGTGCAGATGTGTGCATGTGGAGGCCTGAGGTTAATGCTGGGAGTCAACTCGAGTCAAACCAAAGCTTGCCACTCTAGTCTCAGCGGCCATGTTGCTCTGGGAATCCTTCTTCCCAAAACTAGAACTTCAGGCAAGGCACCACACCCACCTGGCGCTTCAGGGGTTTCAGGGGTTCAAACTCCAGCAGCAAGTACTTTAACCTCTGAGAATCTCATCACCCAGAATATCTGGATGCCTTTTACAGTGTTTTATATTTTTGGTTGTGAGCTTAACCATCTCTTGAAAGAATAATAATTAAAAAAACTATAACAGCAAAAAAGTGTTTTGTAATTCTACTTTTAAGTGTTTTTTTAAACATATTTTACAAAGGCAATAAACTTTGTGTATTGACAGTAAGCTGATAAACCTCAAATCTAATAAGTAGTGTGTGGATTCTTTTGAATTTTTTTTATAGACACAATCAAATCACTTGTGAATAATGGTAGTTCTGTGTTGTCTTTTAGAATTTCCAACAAATAAAAATGATTATCCATACTTCCATCACTCTGGAAGCTGAGGAGGGAGAATCCTGAGTCTCAGCCTGTATCCTGATTCATGAGACACAAAAAAGAAAAGAAAAGAAAAATGTCTGTGCATATATGTTTGCATATGTGCATGCTTATACATGTTTGCTTATGTGTGGGCATACATATGTGTGGAATATGTTTGCATATATGTGGGCTTACATACATGTAGATCTTTGTGCAGATGTATTCAGTGAGAATTTTGGTTATTTGTATAAAAAGAATACTATAGAGATATGTTTTTGTTTTCATCCCAGGTGTGGGATGTGGGGCTGCTTCAGACTGTCTACTGCAGCTGACTAGGATTTGCCTCATGCTATGGCAGTGTGCGCTGGGGGTGGAGTTGGGGGGCATAATATGATTTTGCCAGTTGCAGGCAGTTTCAGTGATTGTGTGATGTTTGGAATTTTGGCCCCAAAAGGCAGGATGGGTTGTTGGTTGGTTGCTGTTGGTCATGATTTGTTAAGTAGTTGTGCGCAAAGAAAAACCAAGAAGAAATGAGATACCCTGGCAGGAGAGGTCAAACTTGCCCCAAGGAACTTGACACCCCTAATCAGCAGGAAGTAGTCTAACAACAATATTAGCCCCCTCCCCCATCTCCTCTTTTCTCTCCCATCTCCTGTTAGGGGGTCAAAATCATTGAAAAGGGGTGAAGGGTGGAAGAGAGAAGAACCCACAAAGTACCCAAAGTCTAACCACAAATGGGAACTCATGGAGTCCGGAGGCTGAAGTTGAGAACAAAACTTAACCAAGCCTTTTGATTTTGTGATTTTTTGTAATATTACACCCAACCCCGCTCACCAGCTACAAATCATTTTCTATAACACAAAACTTTGAGCAACTAAGAAATACAGCCACAAAGAGGCCCTCAAATTTCAGGGCCATAACATCAAAATCTATGTTATGTGAGAAGGTCAGAGGAATGAGGAGATATTTCCAGAAAGGACAGTAGGTGACAAGCAGAGAAATGAAGAAGCCTGCCTCAGAAGATAAGCAGTTCCTCCATCATAGATTACGGAAATCCTCATTATTATTAGCTCAAGCAAACCCACAGTTCAGGGGCTGGCGGATGACTCAGTTACTAAAATGTGTCCTATGCAAAGAACCCAGGTTACAGAAATCAGACATGGTGGCCCTGGCTTGCTGAGGCAGCATTGAAACAATGCCAATCAATGTTGAGCAAGTAGAGACAGAAGGACCTCTGGAGCTCTGTGGTCGGCCATTCTAGCCCATTTGTAAGCTCCAGGCCACTGAGAGACATAGTCTCAAAGAAATGTGAATTACTCACAAGGTGTATGCACACACACACACACACACACACACACACACACACACACACACACACCACTTCAAGCTTCATTTATCTAACTAATCTCCAGAAGAGGCTGAACCAGTCACACCCAGGCTAGGCAGCCATCTTTCTAAGATTAGCTCTAGGTGACTCTGCTCCTTTGCACTTCTCTGCATCCATTAGATTTTAAATGGCACGAGCAATCTACATTATTTTTTTTCTGCACTGGTGCCCATAAAGCCCCAGAGTTTGGAACATATTGACATTGAAAGTGATTCCAAAATCAATTAAGCTGCTCCAAACTGTAAGCTGGGGAGGCTGGCATG
The DNA here is from genome assembly GCA_019843855.1 of Hylomyscus alleni. Lineage (NCBI taxonomy): Eukaryota > Metazoa > Chordata > Mammalia > Rodentia > Muridae > Hylomyscus > Hylomyscus alleni. The sequence goes on from JADRCC010565932.1 coordinate 7,121, forward strand.
CACTGATCCAAATCTAAAAGCCAAAGGTTTGGAAAGGAGTGCAGAATTGAGGGGCTAGTTCCCAGGCTAGGGGGTCTTCATCTCCAGTTACTTTACTGTTTTTAAAAGTCCACTCATGGAGGGGGCAAACTTGCCTTTATCTGAAGACTTTATGCGAATTGTTTCAAATCATTCAGTAATATGAAGGACAGGGGACAACCATCATTGTTAAAAGGCAGAAGAGTCTTAGTTGCTAGAAAAAGTGACCTAAAGTCAGTGAAAAAATGTGCGTAATTAGTATGTGAGTTCTTAGATCTGTTTCTATGCAGAAAGGTGATTGAATGCATCTGACGTCTGCCCCTCTGATATCTTATCGTTCAAATACTTTTTCCTGTGCTCTTTCACTTATTCAGCACATTCTGACAGTTCAAACAGGTGTGTGTGTGTGCATGTGTGTGTGTGTGTGTGTGTGCATGTGTATGTGTGAGTGTGTGCATGTGTGTGTGTGTGTGTGCATGTGTATGTGTGTGTGTGTGTGCATGTGTGTGTGTGTGTGTGCGCGCGCGCGCGCGCGCGTGTGTGTGTGTGTGTGTGTGTGTGTGTGTGTGTGTGTGTGCGTTTTTCAAGACTCTCCCCATGAGCTGAGGAGGTACACATGTCCATGAAGGATCTCTAATATGGGTGGCGAGGCGTGAGGCACTGCGTGCATGTTAGGAGCAGCCGTGTTGATGGGGTATTTGACCCCGTGGGGTCATAGACCCAGGAAGAAGTGAAAAGGCCGGAGCATGCGCTGTACAGAGAGGGCTGCAGATGCAGAAAGCAACATGGCTGTGTGGCAGAGAGGCTGGGGAAAATCTTCTGCAGCTGGGTTGACCTGGGTTTGAACTCTTTGACTGAGAGCCTTATAGTCTTCATATGAACCGTTCTCCCATGAGCTCACATGACTTCCTCCTCAGCTGGAAGGACTCCTTCCGGAGACTGTGGAAACTATGGGAGACCAATCCAAGCTAGAGAAAGTGGGTCATGGAGGGCATATCTCTGAAGGTTATGACTTGTCCCCGCCTCTTTCTCCCCTCTCTCTGCTTACCATCCACCATCAGGTAAGTAGCTTCTAGCACAGTGTGTTGGTATGAATAAGCTTGGCCCATGGGAAGTGGCACTTTTAGGAGGTGTGGCCTTGTTGGAGGAAGTGTTTCACGGTGGGGTGGACTCGAGATTCCTCCTATGCTAAGGCTCTGCCCGATGCAGAAGACAGTCTCTCCTTGTTGCCTTCAGATCAAGACTCTGAGCTCCTTCTCCACACCATGTCTGTTTGGACGCTGCCATGCTTCCTGCCATGATGATACTGGACTGAACCTCTGAAACTGTAAGCCAGCCCCACTTAAATATTTGCCTTTGTAAGAGTTGCCTTGGAGGAGCTGAAGAGATGGCTCAGCGGTTAAGAGCACTGACTGCTCTTTCAGAGGCCCTGAGTTCAATTCCCAGCAACTACATGGTGGCTCACAATCATCTGTAATGGGATCTGATGCCCTCTTCTGGTGTGTGTCTAAAGACAGCTGAAGTGTACTCATAAATAAAAATAAATAAATCTTAAAAAAAAAAAGTTGCCTTGGTCATGCTGCAAGACCCAAACTAAATACCAGGATCCTGTTGTCATAATGCTCTACCGTGCCACAAGCCAGAGACCAACAGAGTTGGGAACCTGAACTGAGACAGCTGAAACTGTGCACCAAAGCCAAGCTTTTCTCCTTGCAGTTGTTCCTTGACATTATCGTTACCTCCATGAACATAACAGGCATAAGGTAATGCCTCATGTCCTGGGCAACTATAGCAATTAACCAGTAAAACATTTAGCCACCTGCCACGAGCCAGCCAGTCTGGGCCTCCCTCAACCCGTGGAGGGAACAGGGTCCTAGTCAGGTACACAAGGCGTTGGCAAAGAAATGACAAACAGACGCAGCACAAGGAAGTGCAGATTCTTAATGTAATTTGTACAAAGTAGAAATCAAGCTTATATGATATACAGAGAACAGGGCAAACGACAGAAGTCACGTAGGCAGGAGATGGCTCCATCAAGGTCAGTGAGAACAAGCAGCCAAGTGCAAGGCGGAGGAACAGTGGTGTCTTTCTACTTGGGCTATTTTGGCAGCCCCAAGATAAATTCTCTGGGGCTGTCTGAGACAAGTAGCTGAAGGTTGTATTCTAGCATTCCTTGGCTGTAACATAGATAATTAGTGGGAGAAGCCCTACAACTTCTAACTTCTCACTGGCAGTAAAACAGTTTTTCTTTGTGTGAGACTTCTCTGATAACAAGTGCCTAACTGCTAGCTCTAACTCTTGACTCTTGGATTGGGAGACCAATCCAAGCTAGAGAAAGTGGGTCTGGTAAGACAGCTCCTTTGTAGAAATTCCAAGCTAACTACAGCTAGAAAATCTATTAGGATTATTGAAACACTATGGAGGCCAGGAAATAATGTTTAATCTCAGTTTAGCTAATAATGAAATATTTCTTAGGGCACCTTTATGCCTGAATAAAGAAAGCACGCAGATCTCTCCACAGGTTATAGCAGAGATCAATCTGGAACACCTCTGAGTTAGGAGATGTCAGTACTGACTACCTCAGGAGGCTGACTCCTTTTGACATATAAGCCTCAGATCGGTGATCAGGTTTATAGGCCTGTCCCAGACACAACTGAAACAGACGAGTTATGTGTGACACATAATGTCTATCTTGTGGTAAATGTTGTCTACTACCATTTCAGAAGCCCAAAAGTAGCTTGGTGGAGTCGACCAATTTGAATAGGACCAAAGTTTCCATGATAGACAGACTGGCCTTCAATGTAGTGACAAGCTTGAAGCGAGGTCATCATAAGCTGAAATTTGTGTTTCAGGAAATAACTACCATACAATAAAAGAAGAGAGACAGGATGTGGGGAATCAGTCTTCTATGAATCACTGAGAGGTGTGTGTGTGAGGGGTGCCTCTCTGTGCACCATCTGTTTCCTCTGCAGACTGCCACTCCCCTGCCTCCTAAAAGCTCACTCACTGGATGAACGAAAGAGTGAAACTCATTCTTCCAAACGGATGGGAAGAATAGCCGTTTTATAGCCTTTCAGAAAAACTGGAAGTCAGGAGACTCAGCCGCTGTCCCCTGCCTCACAGTACACAACAGCCCTGAGATTCAGAGGGGACTTTTCTGGGGTCAGAAACTGGATGTCACATGGACAGGTTTAAACAACATTTACTATTCATGCATTAAATATCTCAGCCAGACAAGAGCAGAAAACTAGGGGCCTGGGGTTGTGAGGAGACGAAGACCAATAAGGAAAACAATAACACCCCAACAAACTAACTCGTCGATTATTATTCTAGCTAAAAAATAGAAAAAAGTTCCACTGGATCCCAGTAGGTGGCAGCATCCGGCATCATTTTGAGGCCATTGCGAGCAGGTTCAACCACCTGTGCTGAGGGGCTATAAGGGCTGGGTGCTAGGCTAGGACTGGATTTTATTACTTTATTTAAGCCTTGCAATCACTTGTCACGATGGGTATGGGTATAATCCTAGTTTAAAGGATCAAACTCAAAGCTGCTGAATCCTAATGTCAACAATAGGCACAGAGGGAGGACTACCACTGTCCTGTGACTGAAGGCGTCCTTCTGGAAAGAGTCGCCTGCTGTGTGCCTTGCTTCCTGAACCTCCATCTTCCACAGAAGTCCTCAGCACACTAGTGAAAGACAACGTCCACTAGGCTTCCTGTTGAGCATCTATTGGTTAACAGGAAATGAAGGGATGGAACTGGAACTCAGGCACAGAGTTCTCACCCAACCTGTGGGAAGCACGAGTTCAATCCCAAGTATTGCCAAAAAGGAAACTGTTTATTGAGCAACTACTCATGCCAGGACTTTCATGCCAAAATTCACTCTCAAACATTCTAGCCTCTTGTTGCAGGTTCCTCCAGTTTCCCAAACAACTTTGTAAGGCCTGGCCTGGCTCTGACCTGACCTTAGAGCTTCCCTTCCCGTGCCAACTGGACTGCCCCGACCACTCCCACCACATAAGAAGGTGTCAGCGTTTCTCTGCTATGGTTCATGGCTTCCGTGTGTTTTCTCTAAGTGAGGGCACAGTAGAGTATTAGCCCATAAAAACGGTGCTTGAAGTTTCAGAAGAGGAATCTGGAGGCAGACATCAGGATCATACCAGTTGCTGGAGGATCTGTTTATCTATGTTGCTCTGTCATTTGTTGGTAACGTGGGCCATACAGCAATGGGGTCCTTCAGGACATAGGATTCTGGTGACAGAGCCCTGGCTAGCTTGAACAGCATAGAAACAAAACATAGATAAATATGAGAATCGTAACTACTAATGTTTATTAACTTTACACATAACTCAGGGAGGCAAATACAACCATTATGCCTGTTTTGTAGATGAGGAAACTGAGGCCAGAGAATTCTCCAGTATTACAAAAGCAAAAAAAAAAAAAA
>JADRCC010565935.1:0-13214 GCA_019843855.1 Hylomyscus alleni
CCTCTGTCTCTGGTGAGTGTGCCTCTACCCAACCCCATCAATAGAGGTGCCTATCCCTTGGCTGCCCCTTTAAGAAGCTGTTTTTTCTCCTTTTCCTTCATCCTCTAAAGATTCCCAAATGGAAGGAAGGGAAGGAAGCCAGAGGAAAGACTATATATTGCTGTGTTGCTCTCCCTCAGAGCTGACAGCACAGAGCTGATCTAGGTCCCAAGGGCCCTCGGCACCATGCAAGGCGGATCTGATCTCACATGCTGGCACGCTGGTGGTTTGTGCTGATGCTGTTCGCTCTGGGGAACAACGCAGTCGGGGCCTTTCTGCTCAGAACCACCTGGCTGCATTCCTCCAGAGAAAATACAGGACAGAGACCCAGGGGTCACAGGATGGAAGAGCAGCCTGGCCCTTGACGCCCATAGAAATGGCATCATCTGATTTTTTAAATAAAGAGGGAGTGAGCCAAGGGCTTTCACACTCTCTGGAACTCTAGGTAGGTGGTAGGTGTGGGCAAGGATGAAGCTAAGCCAATGAAGCACATCATGCAAGAGGCGGAGCTGCCCAGAGTGAGTCGAGAGGCAAATGCCAAGGGCAGGAGGACAGCTTTCCTTTCCTCTGAGCCCTTGTTTCACCAAAAGACAGCAAACTCTCCACAACAGCCTAGAGCTGCTCTGCTTTGATAAGGAGGAAGCCTGCAGTGGGATTGGGGGTGGGGGGCTTGACCCCTGGGCTCTTCCCTTTCCACAAGAGCCACAGCAGAAAGCGCATTTACTCTGCTCACTCTCCTGGGGCAGAGGAGACCTGTCCAGCTTCTGTCCAGCTATCTTGTCACATTCTGTCTACATATGGAGCTGAATCTTAATCTGCTGTTGAGGCTATTTGTCCCCAGTACACATTCTTTCGCCTCTTCTAGCACAATGCCTCTAAAGAAAGGAATCTGCACATTTTCTCCTTTAATGGGAAAAGAGGACTCTGAAGTCTCTAAGCCCCATTCCTGATAGCTTAGCAAAGGAACTTTGCCTTCTGAAGGGCTTATGTAGTCTCTCCCTCCCTCCCTCCCTCCCTCCCTCCCTCCCTCCCTCCTCCCTCCCACCCTATATATAGAGGCTAGAGATGTGGTTCCGTGGATAAAGACACTTGCCAACAAGTCTGATGACCTGAATTCACTCTTCAGGACCCAATTCCCCTAAGTTGTCCTCTGACCTCTGTACACTATCACATATACACTAAAGAAAATAAATGTATATATGAGAATTTAGAAAAAGGCAGTTATCCTAAAAGGAAAATGGACAAGAAGCCTGAATACTCAAATAGACAATTCACACCAGACAGTATCTGATTGGCCACTAGATACAGGACATTATTTCAATGTTCAAGAAAATGAAAGTTGGAACTACAGCAAGAGACCACTACACACCACTGGGGAAATTAAAATGAAAAAGACCAAGAATGTAAAATTCTCACAAGGCTGACGAAAAAGAGCTTTCATGGGCTGCTGCTCATAGTTCATGGAAAACCCGTCAGTAGTTCTGTTATGACTCCGCAGCCTCCCTGGTACATCCATATCAGGACCCACATTAGAACGCTAGGCATTAGGATTTGTCACTCACACTGGCAAACCAAATATCCACCACCAACAAAATGGAATACCCAGTTACATAGACTCACAAACCAGCTGCACAGAACAATATGGATGAACCCTAAAGGCCGTGTAAGCATTGGGGTACTTTCTTGGTACTACTTTATTGGGTATTATCATCTACCACCCTTCCAACCCTGATTTCACGCCATCCCCTTCCCTCCCCAGCCCTAGGTAGGAGAGAAAGAAGCTTAGAAGGGAAAGGGGCCATAGACCTCTTTAGATCACTTCCTGATGATTAGGGTGATGAGTTCCTTGGGGCACGTCCGATCTCCATCATCAGGATGTCTCCAGCAAGCAATCCAGCAATAGCAAACACAGTAGCAGGAACCAGCAGCATCAGGGACATTTGGCTTACGGTAGGTAGTTCATTGACCTGTACGTCTTTGTTATCTGCATTCTTCTATTTGCATGCATATTTAACAATTCGAAACAGTAACTTTTTTTAAGCAATTTTTCTGACCTGTATCTATCTTATAGCAGTTGTGCTAAGGGCACATACGTAGCATACAAGATTCAATCTTAGCTCTAATTTTACCACGTAGGTGACCATAGCAAGTGACCTTACCTATCCATGCATCGGCTTCCTTTTTGAAATGTTAGAGATGATAATGGCTATTAAACTAATGCAATGGAAGGCATGTATGCCCTCTGGTAAGGTGAGAGCCCAGCTCAATGCTAGAACAGATTAGATGGTAGAGAATAGTCAGGGTGGTAGCAGCTGGAACGTCTTGTTCTGCCTTGGATTTACTCTAATCTACTTTTCTGTGTGAATCAGCTTTTTGTTGCTATATTTTTAAACTTATAAGGAGTAATGGTCTATTTTGGTTCAGTTCTGGAGAGTTAGAGCCATGACTGGCCCTGATACTTTAGGTCCATTGGTAGCACATCATGGATAGGGTGTGTGGCAAGGAAAGTTGCTCACCTGAGGGACATGTGTGAGAAGAGAGAGAATATCAGTGTCCCATAGCCACTCCCCAGCTAAGAGAGATTAAGACTTCCAGCTAGACCCCATCTCTTAAAGATTCCGGAAATTTGTTACTTTCTAGAACCATGACTGACATCTAACGGTATCAAGCAAGGACCATGCCTTTAACAATCAGTTCTTTGGAAGACATTTCAGATCCAAACTATAGCAGTTTCTGAAACAGGAAGCATTCCGAGTGAAGGAGGTGTCTTCTTTGGTACTTGGATATCATGCCTTTCAGAAGCAACAAACATCACCTACCTCCAAGAATTCTTAGGAGGACCCGATCAACAAGAAAATGACATACTATCTGAAGCCATCTTTTTAGGTCCAACTTATCTATTAGTACTATGATCTGGAAGCTTTTCCTCTAACCTTGAAAGCAGCCTTCTAAGAACTCTATCTCAATTCAAACTCTGCCTCTCCTTAGAGGCTGAAGACCCATGGGGAGCTACTCACTAACTCTGCATCTGGTAAACTTGAGAGTACTATAACCCCACCCTCACTGGGCCCAGACGAAGGTGTCATCCACAGAGAGCAAGCTCAGTGAATGGTAGGTTTGGGTTTGGTTTTGTTTTGTTTTTACATTCTAAATTATATCCAGTTCTATAGTCTCAGGCTCTGATTATGTTGTTCCTTACATTTGTAGACCTCCACACTCTTCCCTGGGACCTATGGATCTGGGACCTCTGCCTACTTCTAGGCAATAAGGCACCAGGTGCTTATATTAGAAAAAGAACTGGAAGTGAAACCCAGATATGCCTGAGTCCAACTCCTGAATCTGCCTCTTGCCTGAGTCGAGTGGGATAAGCTGCTTATCGATGGAAGTATAGTTTTCTCATGTATAAAAGAAGAATTAGTAAAACTCTTTGACCATGGGCCTGGGAATGTGTGGAAGGAAGCAATTGTTAGCAAGTACCCTGCTCCTGCTAAGTACTTGATATTTTTGACACGGGTCTCAGAAATCAAAGCAGCAGTTCTTAGGACCTGGAAAAACAGTTTTCTGAAACTGTCCTCTTTGGCAGAGAAGAAAGACATAGAGAACTCTTAGTCAATCGTGAAGAGATGAATGTAAATTCCACCCCTGTCCTACTCCTCCCTTGATATCCCCCTGTTCAGCTCCCAGGACCCCACCCCCTACCACCCCCTCCCACAGAGACCACAGCATCCTAGATGACCACAGCACACAGGCTAGGACACATAATTTCAGCCCTACCTGTTAGCTTTGCAGTAGCCCATGGTTCTGGGTGCCTCCTTCCAGTCCTGCCAGGTTCTGTCTAGGGGCTAGTGGCTTGTTTTCTCACCCTGACTACTTTTACACAGTATCCATGCTAAGATTTCATGTGACTGTGTTCATGTGTACAAAATATTCTGGTATTCATGGAAAAATCCCAGAAAGTAAAATATCAGGAAACGTGGTGTCACGGTTGGGAATCTCAGTTGAAGAATTACCTAGATCAGATTGGCCTATGACCAAGTGGACAGGCATTTTTTAAGTGCTAATTGATGTAGTAGGACCCACTTCCTGTGGGCAGTGCCATCCTTGGACAGACAAACCTGGGCTATATAAGAAAGGGAGCGGAGGGAGGGAAAAAGATGTCTTTCTTCTTGACCAAAGAGGACCATTTCGAAAAACTGTTTCTTCCAGGTCTAAGAGCCGTAATCCAGTCAGCAGCTGTTCCTCCAGATTCTCTGCCTCAGTTCCTGTCTCCAGGTTCCTGCCTTGAGCTCCTTCCCTTGTGTCCCCCAGGGGCAGACATAACCTATAAACTGAAATGGATTTTTTTCTTCCCCAAGTTGTTTCTATCCAGTTTTTATCACAGCAACAGAAACCCAACAAGGACACAAGGCATGATCTCCAGTGGGAGTATTACTAATCAGCTGGCTGAGGTCCTTTTGCTAGAGGTCCCTGGATAGAAATTATGGGTATAGAGGGAGAAGCTCTCCAAGTGCTTGGTTTGGGAAGCTTTCACATCCCTCAGCCTAGCCATTAGCAGTGAGCAAAAGCAGCAAGCAAGCAACAACAATGCTGTTGTAGTTGTTATAGTACTTGTGTGTGCGTAGGAAGTCCTGATTTCCTAGCCCTTGGCATCTCCCGGCATTCCTGAGATTCTTTAGCAGGCCACAGTGGTCAGCCTTCTAACTCCCAAGCTCTGAAGTCTGTGAGGCCTTTAAGGCCTTACAGCTCTCTTGAACTTTCCAGCAAACAGAGCCTACTGTGCCCCTTTTCTGCTTCTACCACCTCTTTCGTTCCTCCCCTCACCACTGTTGAGGTACCCCCTTCTTTGGTCATCAAGACTTTTGCAGCTCAGCCTGCTGACTACTTAGCTATTATTGCCACTGTCACTCAGTTTCCTCTCCTGTCTCTGCTGCTTCTTTGTCTTATCACCTGTGGAGCCCATTCCACAAACACTGGAGAGAAGCCCTTTACTGTATTTAATATAAGGTCAGGAAAATCAGCACAAGAAAGTGTTTCCCAATGGACACTTTTGCAAACTAAGCCAAAGACCTTGTGTGTATAGCCTGAGAAAGGGCATTTGCACCGAACATAGCAAAGCTCACATGCAAATGAAGGCTTGTGTTTACACCAATTACAGCAGTCACAAAGGAAAGTACTGTCTCATTGGTCTAGGGAAAAATGATTACAACTCACCTAGACTTCATTGAGGCTTGTGATAGCAAAAACTCTGACTGAACATGAGCCTCCAGGAGTCAAAACAATCAGCTTCAGTCGCCAATAGCTTTCTCAAGGTTTCTATGGAATGTTCAAAATGGATGTAAGGGAGATCTGGCTGGCTGTTTATTCGACTGTCTTTTTGCTCAAAGGCTCGAGCAGAGCAAAACAGAATCCAACTGCCAATCAGGAAGTCAAATTGCCCCAACCTAACTTCTTAAGTTATTACAGCAGTTGGTTCTCAACCTTTCTAATTCAGTTCCTAATGTTGTTGCGACCCGCTCCCCAAAATAAAATTATTTTCATTGCTACTTCATAACTATAATGTTATTATTGATATGAATCACAATGTAAAGATCTGTGTTTTCTGATGATCTCAGGCGACCTTTATGAAAAGGTCATTCAACCCCCAAAGGGGTCACAACCCACAGGTTGAGAACCACTGTCTTTCAGCAAACATCATGGGTGACCATCAGAAAGAGCACCTACAGTAAGAAGAGCATTGATACTAACAGTAAACTTAACAGTTGTTTTTGAGCTTTGGGGGCAGGGCAGGGGGTGGAGGCAAGGTCTGACTGTAGTCCCAACTAATATGGAACTCACTTTATCATTGAGGTAGGCCTTAAACTCACATCAATCTTAACTTACCTCAGCATCTCTGAGATCACAGATATGAGCCACTGTGGCCACCAAGAATTTAACAGTGTTTTAACAATGCTTGACACCCTACTCAGTGCCACGGGGACGGATGATGCTTCTCATCTGTCTCAGAGGCCGGTTATGTGCCTTCTCATCTGCTTACTGCTGTCTTTGTTTATCTCTTCTTTTCCCCTCTGAACTGCTAGAGATGGAACCCAGGGTCTCATGCATGCCAGGAGACTCTACTACTGAACTACACCCCCATCCTTATCTATTTGTCTATTGTCTGCTTTTCTATTGCTGTCCTAGTATATCTGGGACTGGGTAATTTATAAAGAATAGACATTTATTTATCAACAGTTTTGGAGGCTGGAAGTCCAAGACTGGGCAGCAAATCTGTCAGGGTCTCATACTGTCTCCCAATATGGTAGAGAACATTGGAAGGGCAAGTGGACAGGTGCGGAAGAGACAAAGGCACCCCTCCCCCATCCTCTGCAACTAATGAACTCCCTCCAGAAAGAAAGCCACTAATCCCTCTTAAGGACACAAAAGCCTCATAAATAGCCACCAGCTCTCAGAACCCTTACACCAAAAGTGGCTTTTCAACATGGGCTTTGAAGGAGACAAACCACATCCAAACCATAGAAACTTCCTTCCCTGTGTCTGTTTTGTGTCAAAGATCTCTTAGCCCCTGGCTTTTCTTTTCTCTACCATATTCATTCTGCTATTTATTCATCCATGAAACAGATCCTTATTAAACGCCTACCATGCAGAAGATAAAACTGTTGCCTGCCTGCCTGCCTTTATTATCTAGTGGACGGTCCCCACTGCCTCCTAGAGGATCAACAGCAATTATCCCAGACAAAACTAGAGAAGATGCAGCACCTCTACATGGCCCAGATGGAGGATAGAGGGCACAGGATCAGTTCTGGTGGAGGCTCTGTGGGGGAATCTGGTTTAACTGATGTGGTGGGGTATAGGGGCAGTTCATGGAGTAGGTAAAGCATGGGCTCAGTTGCTGACGTGGGTGTGGTGTGTGCTGTGTTACTGGGGCTGGCTGGAGCATGGGCTGAAGCATGAAGAGATCAGACCAACTGAAATACAGACTCCTCTGGATTTGTAGAAAGCAGCAAGATGGAGAGCTGCACCATTTCTGACTGGTAAGCCCCAGAAAGAGGAAAGGGGGCATAATGAGATCGTCCTCTCTCTCAGAGGCACAGGACATTACTAAGACCTTGAGATGACCTTTAAATGGGGCTGTCATGCTGGTGCCCCATTCTCAGGAAAGATTGAGGAGCCCTGATCACCATCTTTCCTCCATCTGGGCCATGTAGGGGTGCTATGTCTCCTTGAATTTTGTCTAGGATAGGTACTGTTGATCCTTTAGGAGGCAGTGAGGATCATCCACTGTAAATGAAGCCAATGGACAAGCTCTTCAATCAAGAGAGGAGCTCTGGGGCTGGAGAGATGGCTTGGTGGTTTAAGAGCACCAGCTGTTAACTGTTCTTCCAGAGGACCTGGATTCAATCTCCAATATCCATGTGATGGCTCCCAACCATGTGTAATTCTAGTTCTAGGGAATCTGATATCCTCTTCTGGCCTCCATGGGTACTGCACACAGTCATACATGTAAACAAAACATCCATACACCTAATAAGAGGGGAGGTCTGCTTTTCAAAGGCACAGTGGCTGCTTTGATCAAGACTTGCTCTTCAGTCTCCCCTGAGAATGCGGCACCGGGATCCATCAGAGGGAACAGCTTCAGGACCCAAGGTGAGTGGAACTACTTCAATGCCCGGGATTCCACCCACCAGCACACTTGCCTTTCTCTACCATAGAACACAAAGTACCATAGAAGCAAAGCCTACATGCCCCTCAACACACTCCTGGGTTGATTTGCTCTCATAAGACAACCTAGGTGGTATGCACAGTATATTTCCAAGGAGCACTCAAAATGAAACTTCCGCAGTGGGTCAAACCTGAACAAAAGAAAAAAATGGGTATTTAAATTTGTTGACAAACTGCCCAAAAGTCCATCAATAGCACTCAGTTCCTGAGTCACCTGATGGCCTCTAACTTAATCATCTCTCACAAATCACAGCTGGCCAAGGGACTGCAGTCGGAAGGGTACAGGAATCTGACTTTTGTCCTCTAAAAGGAGTGGACTGTGGAAATAATTTAAGGTACCAGGCAAGAGAAGACTCCTGAGGGAACAGCCAGGAACAGATTAACCAAATTACATCAGAGTGACAAACAGACTTACCTTGATCTGTGTACAATATAAATGCATAATGTCACAATTATGCTTTGGAACATCATCTGCTGTGTCCTGTGGGCAGTTGCTTATATCATACTATTTTTGACTTGATTCCTCAAAAACAGGTCTCTTCCTCAAACTACAATTTTTATTTAAAAACATGAACAAATTGAAACAAGCCAGGGCCATAAAATCAAATCCTGTATATTCTTGCTCAAATGAAGGAGCTAAAAATGTCATGGAAGTAGAGAGAAGTGGTTACCAGGGTTGGGAAGGATGTGAAGCTGGTGGGGGGAGGGGAAGGCTTGGTGATTGGCTATGATAATCCCATTAGGACAAATTCAAGAGCACAGTAGGGTGAGCACAGTTAACAGTGACATGGATTTCAAAATAGCAAGAAGAATGGATTTTGAATGTTCCTGACACAAAGAAACAATAAATGTTTTAGAGGACAGACATGCTAATTAGCTTGACTTGATCATTGTCCATTGTACACATGTACAGTGCCACACATTCTATGGCATATAAGGCAGATGCAAGTGCGTACACGGCAGGTACAGTTTTAAAAAAAAAAAAAAGAACAGATAGGTGGTTCTACCTGAGTTTCACCAACATAGAGAACATGACCTGGGGCTCAAGAAGAAGGGCCCTGTGTCCCTCAGTTCAGAGGGTTGTATAAAATTTTAAAACATCTAGACAGAAGGATAATGGGAAGTAGGGTGTTTCTACATGGAGTACAACAGTCTGGTCATTATTGGGAATGCTCCAAAGACCTGAAAGAGAATCTGGAAAGAAAACTTCCATGATTACGTGTCAGGAAGACAGAATTAAGGATTAACATAAGATGGGCCTGGGGAGATGACTCAGTGGCTAAGAGCATGGGCTGCTCTTGCAGAGGACCAGGGTTTAGTTCCCAGCACCCACATAGGATGGCTCAGGAGCTCCTATAACTCCTGCTCCAGGATATCTGACATCTCTGACCTCCAGGGACACATACTACCATGTGCACATAGCCACACATGCACATAATTAAAAATAATAAAAATAAGTAAATAGAAGAATCAGCAAAAGGGCTCTGGAGATGGAGTAGACAGAGAATAGGAAGCCAATAAGACCCAGTTACAACCACAATGAAAGGCAATCGGAGCAAGCACAAGGTTGTCACAACTCACAGAGGGCAGCTGGGAAGAGGCTGGGCAATGCTTGTACAAGTTCAGCTGGAAGGAAAGGGTCTGAGGTTCTATTGTATAACATGGTGACTGTAATTACTAACCATGTATTTGGGCTTGATAAATGCCAAGAGAGAGTGGAGTTTGTGTTCCTAATCCCAGATAATAAACATGAGGCAATGTTTGTGAATTAGCTCAATGTAGTCATTCTGCAATGTATATGTGTCAAAACATGCTGGAATGCCATAAACATATATAATTTGTATCTTTCAGCTTTAAAAAGTGGAAAAATGATCTATAGAAAGACATTATGCAGAATACTTAAAAAGGTACTTATTCTTTGGAGGTAGGTTTTTATTATTTTTATTTTATTTACCTTACATATTTATTTCCATTTGTTTTTCTGAGCAGGATCTTAATAAATAGCCTAAACTGCCTTCAAACTTGCAATCTTCCTGCTTCAGCCTCTAGAATACTAGAATTTATAGCCATGTGTCACCAGACCCAGCTATAAGTATTCATTCTTAACAGCTAATATAACATTGAATAATGCAATAAATGGCACTCCACTAGTTCATTTTGAAGGCATGAACTTTCACTGAAACAGCATAAAAAAACCCATTCGGCAACATTCAATTTTCTGAACAGTGGTTGTGTTCTTACACTTGTAGTTCTAGGCCACATGATAGGTGACAGGTGCTCATCAGATGCTCCTCCTACACTCTTGCACTAGACTGGCACACTTCTCCCTAGCCATTCCCAGCTGACTATGGATGGCTCTGTTGCCTGGCACAGGAACCTAAGCTATGCACCAAGTCTGGCTGCTGTGCTGAGTCTCACACATTCCCTGAAGACCTCACACCCATCTCTGCTTTCTCCTTGATCAAGGCTGATTTATGAGTATTTTTAGCCTGGCAGTTTTCTGGGTGCTTTCCAAAATGCTTAGATGCCCACATATTGAGGATCCATGGTGAAAATATTGGGAATTCCCCTGAACCCCCCCCCCACCCACTGTACCTTTATCCTCCAGAGTCCACATAGAAAGGTCCTCATCTTGTTCTCTCTCTCTCTTTCATTTTTACTCTTTGATAGGCTTGAATGTCTGGAGTCGAGGCTGGCTCTAGTCTAATAAATCAAACTGAACTTTGGCATGATATGAAGAGAAAGCTTTTAAAGATATTACTTTGGAGGGTCGTTAAGCCAAGAACCAGCTCTCTAGCCCACTGGCCTTTATTTGATTTTTGGGCTAATCTGGCTTACAAGCTTAGGAGTTGTGATTTTTTTTTTTTTCACTCAGCAAGAAAAGGCTAGACCAGAGAAAGGGAAGGGAGGGCACAGGAGAGGAGTCAACCTTGCCTGCTGGGGAAACAAATATAACTGGAAATCTTCTTCCTCTCTCTTCACTTAAAAAGCTCAAGAACTAGGGCAGAAATCAAAGACTGCCCATGCTATTAATGGGCAAGAGATGGGGTCAAGAGATAACTCAGTCACATTCTCCATGGTAGGCTGAAGACATTTTCCCTGCGAGATGTTTAGGAAGGAGAGAGCTACTTGGAGAGTAACCACATTTAAAAGTAGGGGTAGGACTATCCGAAAGGGATTTAGAACCATAGGGACATCTAGAGGAGAGAGTGAGTGTAAGTGGCTAGTTACTCAAGGGCTCTGAACCTTCAGCTTCCCCTCCTACTGAACAATGAGCTGGAGTGAAAGTCTTAAAGACCCTGTCCGACTCTAACACAAGAAAATCCCATCAAGCCAAAGAATTAGATTCAGAATCACAAGCCCCTGAGTTTATCTTTGTTGCAGGATATTTGATCACACTGTAAACCCAGTTTTTTTTTTACTGAAAACTGTTTCTAGTTGTGGTGTGGCTCAACCTTAGTACACACTCAATGAAGGTAAAGTTAGTTTGTAGAAGGAAGCACCCATGTTTGAAAATGATGTCTAGTTGAGTAGCAGAGAAAGTGATGAATCGGAGAAAGATTTGACAAAACAGAGTATGCCAAACTCTCACAAGAAGAAAGAGGAAAGAGAGCCAACATAAAAGGGAGCAGAGGAGGGGAAAGAAAAGGGAGGGGCAGTTTTACAGTTGTACAGAGACAGACTGCAGAGAGAGAACAAACTAGGCACAGGTGATGACAAAACAAGCCAGAGAAGGAGAAGGAGCTAGATAGAACAGATTGCTAGTGTTAGAGGCCAAAGAGAACAATTCAGTCAGAGGCTGAGAGCAAAACCAGACTGAATCAGTCAGCTGGGAGAGCAGTTTGAGCTAGCATGGCTGAGTTAAACCAGCCAATAGAGTTCAGAAAGAACTAGAAAGCATGAACATATTCAGCAGTAAGTCTCAGAGGCTGAAAACATCCTGGGCCTAGATTAGGTTGTACAGAAGCTAGAAGCTTCCAGGACGAGGCCTGGGTTAACAGCCGAGGCAGTAAGCTTTGGAGATGATAATTACATGAGGCAAACAAAAGGAACTTTTACATAGAGTTAGTGCTTCCTATACTTCAAGCATCTGGCAAGGCTCTTTGTCAGTCGCTCATAGTGGCTCCTTGGATTCCATGGTAGCCACAGAGAGATTATGATCCAAGCAGAATGCACACTCACAGAAAGCCCCTGCTATGACTAATATGAAGAGCTTTTCACTCGGTGGGATGAGTAGAGAGAATGGAGCTGGGGGAAGAAAAGAAAATATGGGAAAAGAAGCAAGCCTTGCACCATGAAAGTGCCGCCATCTGTACCATGGTGTGTGGACTTGGTGCTGAGAGGAAAAGATGTGAATATTTGCCTAGGCAAGGAATTCACTATGCCATAGGAGCACATGACTATCTTTGCTCTCCTTACATATTGGATAAGCCAAAGTGTCCTGGGAGACACTGATTCTATAAAATTTACTCCGAGATCCTCAGTACCCCACTTAGGTACGGGACAGGTGACTGGGAAGGAAGATCATCTGCTCCTTCCAGTGTTAATGTTGTCACTGAATGGTGATCCCTTGGCTGCAAGCACAACGGGTTCTCCCTGTGCCAACGACCTGTTCAGGTTTGCCCTCCAGAGTCTAGAAAGCTCACTGCTTTCCTGCATCATCCACCTCTCCGACCCGTCAGCATTGGCTTGAGCACAACCACAGTGGTCCAAAGCTCTGAAGCTGACACCAAACGCACGCTTCCCTGACTTCCCCATGTAAACTTGCCACTTTCCTTACATATAAAATGACCTTAACTTCTGACTTATCTTGTAGGGTCACAACATGATCATGTAAATGTGTATGTCTGAGAAATCCTGACAAATGTCAGACTCTGGTAGCACAGGGTATTGTTGTCAGTGCTCTGGGTCTGCATGGCTGTCACCGTAGGACTGTTTGCTACACAGGACACCTCTGCCACCTGGCAAACGAATCTTGTTCCTGTCAGTTTTAATAGTTGCTATCTCATTCCTTTTCTTCTTATTATTTTTTTTTTATAAAGCACCTTTGGGAGGAGTTTTGGGAATGACTCAGTGGATAAGGTACTTGCCACTTGTCTTGGTCAGGGTTTCTATTGCTATAATGAAACACGATGACCAGAAGTCAAGTTGGTGAGAAAAGCGTTTATTTGTCTTATATTTCCATCACTGTTCACCATCGAGAAAGTCAGAACAGGAACTCAAATGGCAGGAAGCCAGAGGCAGGAGCCAATACAAAAACTATATCAGAGGCCGGGCAGTGGTGGTGCATGCCTTTAATCCCAGCACTTGGGAAGCAGAGGCAGGCGGATCTCTGAGTACGAGGCCAGTCTGGTCTACAGAGTGAGTTCCAGGACAGCCAGGGCTACACAGAGAAACCCTGTCTCAAAAAAAACAAAACCAAAGAGAGAGAGAGAGAGAGAGAGAGAGAGAGAGAG
>JADRCC010565940.1:5663-17732 GCA_019843855.1 Hylomyscus alleni
TATGAACATAATTGTGAGTGTCGTTGTGGAATGGTAGGACATTTGGGAGGTAAATGCTCGAGAGGTATAGCTGGGCATTGAGGTAGAACTATTTCCATTTTTCTGAGAAACTGCCAAATTGTTTTCCAAAGTGAATCTACCAGTTTGCATTCCTACCAGCAATGGAGGAATGTTCCCTTGCTCTACATCTTTGCCAGCATGAGCTGTTGCTTGAGTTTTTTATCTTAGCCATTCTGATGGGTGTAAGATGGAACCTCAGAGTTCTTTGATTTGTATTTCCCTGATGGCTAAGGACATTGAACATTTCTCTTTTCTCCATTTATTTATTTATTTATTTATTTATTTATTTATTTATTCACTTCACATCCTGACCTCAGCTCCCCTTTTCTCAGTCCTCCCATCAAACAGTCTCTTTCTCCATCCTCCATCCCTCATCCCCTTCTTTGAGAACGGATGCCCTCTTAGTACCAACCCACCTTAGCACATCAAATCACTGGAAGACTTACATCTTCTCCCCCTAAGGCCAATCAAGGCAGCCCAGTTAGATAAACAGGATCCACAGAGTGAAAATAGAGTTACCCTTTAATGTTCATCTGTGGGTCAACTGCTGGGTGGAGCCTCTCAGAGGGCAATTACACCAGGCTCCTGTCTGTAAATGTAACAGAGTATCACTAATAGTGTCAGGGATTGGGTCTAGACCATGGGATTGGTTTCAAGTTGGGTCACTCATTGCTTGATTATTCCCTCAGTCTCTACTCCATCTTTATCCTTGCACTTCTTGTAGGCACAACAAATTTTGGATTGAGGGTTTTGTGGGTGAAACATTTCTTTAAGTGCTTCTTGGCTATTGAAGAATCCTCCATTGAGAATTCTGTTTAACTCTGTACCCCATTTTTATCTGTTTTATTTATTTTTTGCTGTTTCATTTCTTGAGTTCTTTATATACTTTGAATATTCAGCCTCTGTCAGTTGTAGGATTGATGAAGGTTTACCCATTCTGTAGGGTGCCATTTTGTCCTTTTGAAGGTATCCTTTGCCTTACAGAAGCTTTTCAGTTTCATGAGTTCCCATTTATTAATTGTTGATCTTAATACCTGGGTTGTTGGTTCAGGAAGTTGTCTTCTGTACCAATATGTTTAAGGCTATTTCTCACTTTTTCTTCTATCATATTTAGTGTATCCTGTTTTATATTGAAGTCTTTGATCTACGTGGATTTGAGTTTTATGTGGGGTGATAGATTTTAATCTATTTGCATTCTTCTATATGCTTACATCTAGTAAGGCCAGTACCAGTTGTTAAAGATGCTTTCTTTTTTCCCATTGTATGGTGTTGACTTCTCTGTCAAAAATCAAGTGTCCATAGATGTGTGGGCTTATTTCTGGGTCTTCAATTCAATTCCATTGATCAATCTGTTTTTATGCCAATACCATTTGGTTTTTATTACTATTGCTCTGTAATACCACTTGAGATCTTAGATGGTGATACCTCCAGAAGTTCTTTTATAAGATTATTTTAATTATCCTGGTTTTTTTTTTTGTTTTTTTCTATATGAAGCTGAGAATTGTTCTTTCAAGGTTTGTAAAGAATTATGTTGAAATTTTGATGGGAATTGCATTGAATCTGTAAATTAATTTGGCAAAATGGAGTGAGGATGAATACAAGAGGGGAGGAATGGTGGGAGAGTGAACTGAGAGCACTGGAATTAGTAGGATGCATTTTGGGGACAAGCTAGTAATCTAGGACAATGGGAATTCCTGAAAATCTATAAAGGTGACCCTAGTTAAAACTACTAGCAATAGGGGATATGGACCATGAAATGGTAACCTCCTGTAACCAGGCAAGACTTCCAATGGAAGAATGAGGATACCAACCTAGCCACAAAACTTTTGACCCCATGATTTTTTTCCTGACTATAAGAGAGAGAAAGAGAGAGAGAGAGAGAGAGAGAGAGAGAGAGAGAGAGAGAGAGAGACCTACAGTGGGGAGGGATTTTCTATGTAGTCTGAAGTTTGTTACCCTCCTTTTTCTATCTCCATAGCATGTTGGCTTGTAGGAGTTCACCATCACACCTGGAAACCCAGTTTCCTAATCATTTCTTCTTTCAGACTGACACATAACCTGATAATAGAAATTCACATTCACTGCCTGCACATTGATCTTTTAGTGAACTGTCAAACAGCCAGTGTGGCTGTACCTGGATAAGGCTGTAGAGTTATTGAAGCTATCTGGAAATTTCTGAGGTTTGCTTTTTGTAATTTGGGTTTTTCTTTTGTTTTGTTATGTTTTGCTTTGCTTTGCTTGCTTTCAACTTGGTTGTTTGGTCTCTCTTCTCTAGCAGTTTCCTTCTAACAAAGGGCGTCTTTGCACCCTTCTAATGTTTTCATTTCAATATCAGATGACTAGTCTATTGGTCTCAGTGGAAGACACTTAATTCTCATAAGCATTTAAAATGTTTTATGTAAAAGACTTTATTTACAAAGAGATTTTAATTGTTATAATGAGTTAACAACTTGCCTTAGGTGAACTGTCATAAGAACTAGAATTAGTTCATTTGTGTAATAATTAAATATTACTGTTAAATAAAATGAAAAAATCTTATTTAATAATATTCACTTATGATGAAGTGTCCAGTGCTCAACTCTTATGTGTTCATTCTGTGAATGAACAAAAACTATGCCTGCTACAGTGATTATCAAAGATCAATTAACAAAAAAAAGCAATTTTAAAAACAGACAACTATCATGACTAAATTTTAAGCAGATAATTGTCAAACAATACTGTTTATTTGGATATCTTGCCTTTAGATTGTTTTCCTGTTTAGTTTCTGGAGCACAATTACAGCTACCATTTAATACTTCTAATTATTCTATTTGTTAGTTTGGTTTCGTTTTGGTTTTGTTTGTTTGTTCATTAACTGAAAGTTTAAGGTGTAATTTGGAATCAGCAATCCATTGACACTGTCATTTTTCATTCATAGGTACAGACAAAGTTAATTTTAGAAGGAAATCAGGATGGTCTTGAGGGTTTGGTTTTAACAAGTGGCAAGCATGAATGCACTTCTTAATCACTATGTGATCAGTTGCTTCCAGATTTCAGCCCTGTGCTGAATTCTTATTCATTTTCCTTACACTGCCACTGAGTCTGCAGTAGACTCTGCTAGAAATAAGCATCCTTGAATTCAGTGAACCAAGGCTTCTTTTCTCCTTGACAGAGATGTGTGTCAGCTACTTAAAGTTTTGTCTGCTTATGCGGTTTTAAAACAGATGGCAAAGTCTTACCTCAGCTGGTTTGAAGAGCCCTCAAACTATTTAGCATTATTTCCCAATGGATTTATAACTACTTATTCTCCAGGGCTTACAAAAAGATGATTCATATTCACAGATGCCAAAATCTAAGTAATAGAGATATAAAATTCAAAAGGAAGGTAAACAAAGAACCATAAATCAAAGTCCGGCCATTGATCACAAATGACACAAGTGAAGCTCATTAAATTGAGATTTTAAGCAACCAGGATAGGCCTAGGCTTCCATTTTTTAAAAAGTGGTTTTCTTCTGATACATTTGCAAGAAGTGGTGCTAAGACTTCACCCCTGTTGTGTTTATAAAGCTCATCGTGCCTTTGACTTTTTCAATGCCCGTATTTTTATTAGAAATTATTTTATTGTATCAGTGATAGCTACTGTGGACTTCACACCTTTTCAGCCAAAACATCTATATTTTTATCCATATTACAATATTGCTTCATAATCATAGGAGACAGCAACAATTGTGTATGTGTGTGTGCACTGCTGTGCTGTGATGTAATTGAGGGTGTATGACTCCTCATGTAATGACTACATACTTGACTACCATCAGCATTTGCTTAATCACTGCATAAGGGAGCAAAATGAGAACCCATGTTAACTTCCTTCCATCAGTGTTGAGTAGGTGAAGTTTCTGGTCAATCGACTTCTAATTAGGTAATCTGTGATAGTTCTGCTTGGGATGTTTTGAAGTGACTCAAAACTAAAAACAATAATTAAAAAGAAAACAACAACCTAGATGTCCAAGTGCAAGAAATAGAAATAATGCAGCACCCCAGGTAAATGCAGGCAAAGGGACGTATTGTAACTGCCTGTTTTCTCAGCCCTCAGGAGTTAGGGACACAGGTTTCCTGAAGCAAGAAGTTAATTCTGTATGGAAATATGTTAAAAACATCTTAAATCTTAAAAATGTGGGCATAACGAATTTCAAACTGGAACAGCTTTTTAGTATTAATCCAAGTATTCATTATGAGAAAGACCAATCACAAATGGGATTGTAACAAATGTAGATATTACATACTCTCAGCTCAGGTAAAGCATTTACTTCTAGGCAATAACAAAGAATACATGAAGCATCTACTTCTTTAGGGATTTCCATGTTTGATTCATAATTCACAAAAGAAGCAATAGGACTGAGGATATGACTCAATAAAAAACCAACAAAATAGATAAATAAAACCCAAAACCTTAATGCCCACGTGTAGAGAATTGAATTCAGAGCCTCAGCAAGCAAGTAAATGGCTAGGAGTTGTTATGGATACATATATTCCTAGCTCAGCACTCAGAGGGCAGGAACAGAAGCAATAGTCCCATTTGTGTAGAGGAGGGCTACTGATTTCTTTGAGTTAGTTTACTAGCAACTTTGCTGAGGGTGTTTATCAGTTGGAGTTTGATGGTAGAATTTTTGGAGTCACTGATGCATACTATATCATCTGTGAAGAGTGATATTTTGACTTATTCCTTTCCAATTTGTATTCTTTTGATCTCCTTTAATTGTCTTATTGCTCTAGCTACAACTACAGTACTATATCGAAGACATATAAAGAGAGTTGTCAACCTTTTCTTGCCCCTAATTTTAGTGAAATTGCTTTAAATTTCTCTCCATTTGATGTTGGCTATTGGCTTGCAGTATACTGTTTTTATTATATTTAAGTATGCCCTGTATCCTTTATATCTCCAAAATTTTAAAATGGAGGGTGGTTGGATTTTGTCAAAAGTTTTTCCTTTACTGGCAGTGGTGGCACACACCTTTAATCCCAGCACTTGGGAGACAGAGGCAGGAAGATTTCTGAGTTCAAGGCCACCCTGGTCTACAAAGTGAGTTTAAGGCAGCCAGTGCTACACAGAGAAACCCTGCTTTGAAAAAAAAGTTTTTCCTGGATCTATGAGATGGCTATATGCTTTTTTTTTCTTTCAGTTTGTTTTTATATGTTAGATTATATTGATGGATTTTTGTTTATTGAGCCATCCCTGCATCCCCAGGATGAAGCCTACATGATCAAAGTAAGTGATATTTTTGGTGTGTTCTTTGATTCTTTTTTCAAGTATTTTATTGAATATTTTTCTATTTGTTTTCATAAGGGAGATCAGTCTGAAATTCTCTTTCTCTGTTGAGTTTTTACATTGTTTAGGTATCAGGGTAACTGTGGCCTCATAGAATGAATTTGACAGTGTTCCTTCTGTTTCTATTTTGTGGATTATTATTAGTAGTAATATTAGCTCTTCTTTGAAAGTCTAGTAGGATACCATCTGGCCCTAGGATTTTATTGGTTAGGATACTTTTAACAATTGCTTCTATTTCTTTAGGGAATATGGAGCTGTTTAAATAGTTGACCTGAACTTGATTTAACTTTGGTAAGTGATATCTGTCTAGAAAATTGTCTGTTTCATTAAGATTTTCTAATTTTGTGGAGTACAGGCTTTTGAAGTAAGACCTAATGATTCTTTGAATTTCTCAGTGTCAATTGTTATGTCTCCATTTTCATTTATGGTTTTGTTTATTTGTATACTGTCGCTCTGTCTTTTGGTTAGTTTGGTTAAGTGTTTGTCTCTCTTGCTGATTTTCTTAAAGAAACAGGTCTTGGTTTCATTTATTCTTTGCATTGTTTTCTTTGTTTCTAAGTGATTGATTTCAGCCCTAATTTTGAGTACTTCCTGCTTTCTATTCCTCTTTGGTATGCTTGCTTATTTTTTTTTTCTAGAGCTTTCAGGTGTATGTTTAAATTGCCAATATGAGAACTTTCTAATTTCTTTTGGAGGTACTTCATGCTATGAATTTTCCTCTTAGCACTGCTTTCATTTTGTCCCATATATCTGAACATGTTTTGCCTGCATTTTCATTGAATTCTGGAAAGTCTTTAATTTCTTTATTTCTTTCTTGACCCAGAGAGTTGTTCAATTTCCATTAGTGTGTAGGTTTTCCAGTGTTTCTGTTATTGTTAAAGTCCAGCCTTAATCCATGGAGGTCTGATAAGATATAAGACATTATTTCAAGTTTCTTGTATCTCTTGTGACAGACAATATGGTCAGTTTTAATAAAGGATCCATGAGGAACTGAGAAAAAGGTATATTCTATTGAAATATTTTATAAATGTCTGTTAGGTCGGTTTCATTATTTTTCTGTTTAAGTTTTGCTTGGATGTCCTGTCAGTTGCTGTGAGTAGAGTGTTTAAGTCTCCCACTATTAACATGTGGGGTCAGATGTATGATTTAAGCTTTAGTAATGTTTCTTTTGCAAATATGTTTGGGGCATAGATGTTCAGAATTGAGATACCATCTTGGTAGATTTTTCCTTTAATAAGTATGAAGTGTCCTTCCCTGTCTCTTTTGATTAAAACTATTTTGGTTAAAAGTCTATTTTATTAGATATTAGAATGGCTATTCCACCTTGCTTCTTGGGTCCATTTTCTTGGTATTTTTTTCAGTCCTTTACTCTGAGGTAGTTTGTATCTTTATGGCTGAGGTATATTTCTTGTTTGTAGCAGAATGATGGATTCTGTTTTTGCATCCATTCTGTCAGCCTGTGTTTTTATTGGGGAATCGAGACCATTGATGCTGAAAGATATTAATGAGAGTTGTTGTTGTTATTGTTGTTGGTGGTGGTGGTGGTTGTAGTGGTGGTGGTAGTGTGTGTGTGTGTGTGTGTGTGTGTGTGTGTGTGTGTGTGTGTGTATGCTTTTCTTGTTTTTACTGCTATGGAATTACTTATTGCCTGTGTTTTCTTGGATGTAGTTATCCTTCTTAGTTTGGAGTTATCCCTCTAGTATTTTTCTACAGGGCTTGTATACCAATTAATTGAGTTTTGAATTCCTTGATTGGGTAAATTGGGTTACAATTTACCACAACAGGGTAACTGTGCTTTGGAGATGTTATATAGTCCTGGATTGTATTGATTGTGTTCTTTCAAGGCATTTAGCCATCTGTATAGTTTTGGTCCCTATATGTTCCTGTTGTAGTAGGTATTGGAATGAGGGTAAACCTCAATGGTATGGATGTGGCAGGTCTTTGATAGGTATTCTAGGACTATATGGTTTTGGATCTGCAGTTTTGTATGATTCAGGAGTCTGAGGTGGACAGAGAAGTGGCAGGAGAATGGAGATCTTCTTGGGCTTGCAAGCTGCTTGAGGCAGCTTAGCTTGGCCCAGAGGGCTCATAGAACAGGGAAGATGAGTGAGAGAAGGGAAGCTTACCTGTATGGATAAGGGGTCTCAAAGAGGTGGAAGAGAGGTAGTGGCAAAATGGAGGTCCCTTGGTATAGCAGGCTGCTCAGGGAAGCTAGGACAGGCCCATGACTCAGCCAGCATGGAAGATGGGGTGGGGGTATGGTTCGGAGTCTCAAGGTGTGATAGAGGTGGGGGTAGTGAGAGAGGGAGAATGGAGGTCTCCCTGGAATAGCAGTCTGCCTCCCCTTGCAGCTTTTAATGCTCTTTCTTTGTTTTGTAGATTTTTGTGTTTTGATTATTATGTGTCAGGAGGATTTTCTTTTCTAGTCCACTCTAATTCGTGTTCTGTAAGCTTCTTGAATGTTTATAGGCATCTCTTACCTGAGGACTGGAAAATTTTCCTCTATGATTTTGTTGAGAATATTTTCTGGGCCTTGGAGTTGGGACTTTTCTTCTTCTATTGCTATTATTCTTGGCTTAGGTCTTTTCATGGTATCTTTGATTTCCTGGATGTTTTGTGTCAGGAATTTTTTAGATTTAATGTTTTCTTTTACTGATGTATCAATTTCTTTTATTGTATCTTCTATGCCTGATATTCTCCCTCCCATCTTCTATATTCTGTTGGTGATGCGTACATCTGTTGTTCCTGTTCTCTTTCTTAGTTTTTCATCTCCAGGGTTGAGTTTTCTTTATTGCTTCTATTTACATTGTTAGGTCTTGCACAGCTTTATATAGTTCCTTCACCTGTTTAATTGTGTATCCTGCACTTCCTGAAGGGATTTATTAGTTTCTTCTTTAAAGGCCTTACCTGTTTGATGTTATTTTCCTAGATTCCTTTGAGGGATTTACTGGTTTCCTCTCAAAGGCATCAATCATCTTTACAAGATTGGATTTAAGGCCGTTAACTTGTGCTTCAGTTGTGTTATGCTCTCCAGGGTTTGCTCTCATAGGGTAGCTTGACTCTGAAAGTGCCATGTTGCCCTGGTCTTGTTGTTTGTATTCTTATACTACCCTTTAGCCATCTGGTTTCCCTGGA
Source organism: Hylomyscus alleni (assembly GCA_019843855.1). Taxonomy (NCBI): domain Eukaryota; kingdom Metazoa; phylum Chordata; class Mammalia; order Rodentia; family Muridae; genus Hylomyscus; species Hylomyscus alleni. The sequence goes on from JADRCC010565940.1 coordinate 14,164, forward strand.
TCTTTCTGGTGAATAGCCTTGGACTAGATGTTCTTGGTGTAGTAGGCCTGGATTTTTCTTCTTCAGTAAACCTGGTTGTTTCTTCTTAGGTGAACCTGAATGTTCCTTGTTCAGTTGGCCTGGTAGAGACCAACAGAGTGATTTTCAGACAGTGGAGCTCTGGAGATCTCCTGCAGCTAGCTCAGGGCAGATAATATATCCCAGGTGTCTGGGAGGGAAATAGGTTGGGGGCTGGGTGGAGAATTCTCACCTGGCAGGCCTAGATATTCCTTGTTCTTCAGGTCTGATGAAGCTGTCAGAGCAGTGGCCAGACAATAGAGCTCTGGGGGACAGAGCCTTGCTTGTAACTTTTAAGGTGATATAGCACCTTTATTATCCAAATATTCCTATTACTCAGAGAAGTATATAACACAGAGAAGATATGAATATAAAATGTTCAATGGCCAAGTTTCTAGTGAGTAGGGAAGAAGAATCTTGATTTGTTGTTTTTCTAATTTCTTTTGTTTCCAACTCCCATAGGTTATTCATCCTTGCATAGCTGATATATCCCAGCAAAATCTTTCAAGCAGTATAAAATTACAATGTGATTACATTTTTTTCTTCTACTAAATGATTATGAAAAAAATAGTGTGTTCCCCAATACCTTTACAGGAAATAACATTACATAGTACAGGCAAAGAAATTATTCCCAAAACCCTGCCCACATTTGTAACTAAGCAGCTTGTTGTAAATTAACAAAATGTAAGCAAGCAAGGTAGTTTTTTTCATCCAGTTTCTCTTACTGGCAGACAGCAATTTGTGGTTACAAAGAATGAAGTAATTATTTAATTATTTATCTTTTAAAGTACTCTTGTTAGAATCTCAAAAGAATCGTAAATTTAAATATGTATATAAAAATTAGTCATATCTATGTTAAATCTTCAGAATGCATATCTACTCATCAGCAGTTCTTAGTAAGTCATATCAGGAAGCACAGGGAAAATGTGGGTATAATAAATCAATTATCATCAGTCCAGCCTCAGTAAGAGTCACATCAGCCAGTGCTGCCATTGTTCTTGTTCCCTGACCATAAAGGGTCCCTGACTTAAAAAATAAGAGTGTGCCTTTCTGAACATTAAATTGTTTCCTAAGATTTTCTACATTAGAGCCAGTAGTAAAAATATCTCATCCTAGTTTCACTTAAAATTTTATTTTCCAAATGTTTTCTAAGGGTCGTGGTCATTGTTGACAATCTATGTCTCTAAGTCCTTTCCTAGGGTGGTGATTAAATCATAATCTGCTCCAGCAGCAATGCCTGCAATAGTATTGTGAATGCTAGAGCTACTACCCAGGTTTCCTGGAATCCCGCTTAAAGTTTTCATATAATTCTTAAGTTAAAAGGGATGTGAGGGCAACAAGCAGAGCAGAACTCCATAAGAGCATAAAATTCTCAGGACACACAGTCCTTGTCGCTCTGCCACACCAAGGCTCACCCATGTGGCTGGAGTAACGCATGGGCCACATTTCATGAATTCTAAAAGCCACTTGTCAGTCCACCTGCATGGTACTATGCAATAACAAATCTCAAAAGAAGACCATAAAGAATCTGGAAAAGATTTATGTATTTTCCTATATACAATAATTTCATATGTGTATATGTCATATATATGATATATATACATATATTTATTTAGTTTGAGAATAATCTTGGAATAAGGCACTATGGGGCAGGGGAATTTTATACTTTTCATACATTTTACTTTTTTAATTATTTCTTTTTATTTATTTATTATTTATTTACTTATATTACTTTCATTTTTTACAGTCCAGTCATTATCCCCCTCCTGGTTCACCCTATAACAGTTCCTCATCCCATTCCTCCTCCCCCATCTCCAAGAGGATGTCCCCACCCACCCACTCCCCACTTCCCCCCACAGAATGAAGTAATGGGGCCTCTCGAGGATTAGGTACATCATCTCTCACTGAAGCCAGACCAGGCAGTCCTCTGCTGTATTTTTGTCGGGACCACAGACCAGCTAATGTATGCTGCCTAAGTGGTTCAGGGTCTGAGAGATATCAGGGTTCCTGGTTAGTTGAGACTGCTGGTCTTCCTATGGGATCACCCCCCCCCCAGCTTCTTCCAGTTTTCCCTAATTCAACCATAGGGGTCCCCAGCTTCAGTCCATTAGTTCGGTGAAGTATCTGCCTCTGTCTCAGTCAGCTGCTGGTTGGGCCTCTTGGAAGACAGCCATGCTAGGCTCCTGTCTGTGAGCACACCATAGCATTAGTAATCATGTCAGGGTTTGGAGCCTCTCCTTAAGCTGGATCACAATTTGGGCCAGTCACTGGACCTCCTTTCCCTCAGTCTCTTCTCCACTTTTGTCCCTGCAGTTCTTTTAGAAAGGAATAATTCTAGGTCAGAGTTTTTGACTGTGGGATGGCATCCCTATCCTTCCACTTGATGCCCTGTATTTCTGCTGGAGGTGGGGGTAAGTTCTTTCTCCCTACTGCTGGGTATTTCCTACCTTTGAGTCCTGAGAGTGTCTCACCTCCCAGGTCTCTGGCACATTCTAGAGGGTCCCCACATCTCCCATCCCCCTGAGATTGCATATTTTCATTCATTTGCTGGCCCTAGAGGCTTCTCTCCCATTCTGCTCCCTCAATACCTGATCAAGTTCCTCCTTTCCTCTTCCCCTCTCCTCTACCACTTGACTCCCTCCCCACTCTGCCCCTTCCCCACATGATTGCTTTCTTCTCTCTCCCAATTGGGATTGAAACATCCTTACTTGAGCCCTTAGGCTTGCTAACCTTCTTGAGTTCTGTGGATTGTATCCTGGGTATTCTGAACTTTTTTGGCTATAATATCCACTTATCAATCTGGAGGTCACTCAGAAAATTGGAAATAAATCTAACTGAAGAACCAACTATGCCACTCTTAGGCAAATACCCAAAAGATGCCCCACCATGCCACAGGAGCACTACTATGTTCAGAGTGGACTTGTCTGTGATAGCCAGAAGCTGTAAACAACCCAGATGTCCCACAACAGAAGAATGGATACAGAAAATGTGGTTCATTTGCACAATGGAATACTATTCAGCTATTAAGAATGAGGACAGCTGGGCAGTGGTGGTGGACGCCTTTAATCCCAGCACTTGGGAGACAGAGGCAGGCAGATTTCTGAGTTTGAGGCCAGCCTGGTCTACAGAGTGAGTTCCAGGACAGTCAGGGCTACACAAAGAAACCCTGTCTTGAAAAAAAAAATCAAAAACAAAAACCAAACGAAAACAAAACAAAACAAAACAAAAAAAGAATGAGGACATTATGAGTTTTGCAGGCAAATGGATGGAAATAGAAAATATCATCTTGAGTGTAGTAACTCAGACCCAAAAAAGACATGCATGGTTTTACTAATTTCTTTAACATAAATATTTGTCATAAATATTGTATTCTGTAACCATGTGGCATAAATATCATAAATATCCTATCATGACTGTCTATAAACTATTAGTATTATATGTGGTAATAAAAAGAAATATGCACCAGACCAACAGCTGCATCAGTGGTGAGTAGCTCCTACATTAAACAAATA
>JADRCC010565948.1:0-18221 GCA_019843855.1 Hylomyscus alleni
GGGGAAGAGGAAGAGTGGCTACTGATCTTTGGTTCGGGCTTGCATACAGCTGCAGCCTTCTGTCTTCTAGTAGCAGCACTGGACACAGAGACATGATCTGCAAGGTCTGTGGTTTCCAGGAGTCCATGAGATTCTAAGCACAGAGGCAGAAAGAGAAACAGAGGCTACCAGGATACAGTTTGAAATTTGATGTTGGGAGAAAGAAAGAGAGAGAGAGAGAGAGAGAGAGAGAGACCTCTTACCTCCCCCTTCCTTCGAAACCTTGTTCTCTAGTCCAGGAGGCATTCAGAATTATCTAATAACTTTGAAATTAACATAGATTAAATACATTTTACATTTTAAGAAGTGTATATAAACTTTTAGAAAACAATATTGTTGCCCCTCGCATTGTTAAAAACAAATACTACTGTTAGGCTCTTCCATGCGACTTAAGGCAAGTTTGCATGCAATACTAACCATACTTTGAAAAATGCTTATTATTATTACTATTATTATCATTATTATTAATTTTCTTTCTTTTTATTAAATTTATTTACTTTATTTATATGAGTGAGTTGTAGCTGACCCACCAGAAGAGGGCACTGGATAGCATTACAGATAGTTGTGAGCCACCATGTGGTTACTGGGAATTGAACTCAGGAGCTGGCTTGGTCCTCATTCGGTCTGCTTTCTTATACAACCCAGGGACACCTGTTCAGGGATGGCATTGCCAGATCAATAACTAATCAAGAAAATGCCCCCATAGCATTGCCTATAGAAAAACTTGTTGAAAATCTTCTCCATATTTTATCTATTGAGACTTCTTCTTCCCAGGTGACTTCAGCTTTTGTCAAGGCGACAAAACAAAATAAGCCAACGCACTTGTCAACACATTCCTGTTGAGCTATATGAGTGACCACCACTTTCAGAGAATTTCCCATGGATATTGCCTCATCAAAACTCATGAGGACTGGCACAGATAGCTTTACATATCAACATGGTCAAGCCATGGTTCTGTTATTATATAAGTGCTCTACAGATGTGGTTGCCATCCACAGTCACTTGAGTAAGGCAAGGGAGGTTATCCCAGATCATCTGAGGGGCCTAATTCAAACTGGTAAAAAGCCAGAGCTAGTGTTTCCCTGAGGAAGCAAGGCTCTCCTAGGGGCATTAACTTCATTCCTAATACTAAGATTGAGCTTCCTTCATTGCCTTTTGGATGTGAATAGTCAGCTCTTTAATCCTCCCAAGGAATTAATACAAGGAATAATTAATCTTTTAATGCTTTTACTTTTTGACAAATGGCACTGCAAAGACTAACACAAGAAACAGTCTAACTTAAGTTCAAGACAAGAAATGCAAACTGCAACAAAATCAAGTACTAGATGAAGATGGGAGCTTTCACCCAAACCACAACAGGGGAAGCTCACAGCTCCAAGAAGACCGGGATCACCAGACATGGGCTGGTGTCAAGAATGATACAGCCAGGTTGGGGAATAAAGAGTTGAAACAGTACCAAAAAAGCCATACTATCAAGATTAATAATATTTTAATCCAACTGTGATATTTGCTTTTATGTCAATTTGACATAGCTAGACTCATCTAATAGGAAGAAATCTTAATTGAGAAAATGCATCCATAGGATTGACCTGTTAGAAAGACTATAGGGCATTGTCTTGATTGATTACTGATATAAACTAACCAAGTTTATATTGACTGATGAGTAATGTAAACTAACCAAGTCCACATCAAAGCAAATTAGCCTCTTTTTTTCTTTCAATGAGTTAAGGAAAGAATGATAGCTAATCTTGGTTGTCAACTTGATTATATCTGCTATATCTAAACCTGAAGATACAAAATGCATTATACCTAAAACATATCTATAAAGAATTTTCTTGACTGGACCATGTAAGGTGAAAAGGCCATATATTGAGGCATGTTCTCCAACTAGCCCATAAGTTAATATCCCAGTTATTCTAACCTAAGTTCTGCCACATGGCTAGTCCGTGTATCTGTCTTCTCTCATGTATTGGGGAGAATCCTTTCATGCCTGGCTCTATCCCAGAATCTTTTCTACCTACCGGATGTTCCACCTTCTACCCTTTCCTAGAGGCCATAGGTTTTTTTATTGACAGGAGATGTATCCATACAGAACACAAGAGATTCTCTCTACAGGGAATCATGCATGGTTGTGTCCTAAAAGGAAGAAATACCTGCTTTCCACCCAGAACACTGGGAGTGGCTGTTGTTAACAGCCTGGTGATCTGTGCTGTCTGTAGAGCCAAACATCACCCAAATCCCCTAGAATGTTTATCCCAGACTCTCCTTCTCTAGAGCATTATCTTTAGCTCTCAGTTACTAGAATCCATTCTTAGGGGAGATTTACTTTGTAGCCTGATGTACTTTATAGCAACCCTCTATGCTATCTCTGTCAGAGATCACATTATATTCTAGGCCTTTTAACTATAGAAGCCACCTTCATGATCACATGTACTTTATAAAGGAGTGTCTATGTAGCCAAACCTTAAGCTTTATTGTGCAACTGGAATTGAAATGATCGTTGCTAAATAAATTTAAAAAAAATAAAAGGGCTGGAGAGATGGCTCAGTGGTTAAGAGCACTGACTGCTCTTCCTGCACCATATGGTTGCAATTTCCAGCAACCATATGGTGGCTTACAACCATCTGTAATGGAATCGAGTGCCCTCTTCTGGTGTGTCTGAAGACAGCAACAGTGTACTTACATTTGTATAAGTAAATGAAGTAATTGTTGCATGGAAACTTTTTTCCAAATTTTACTGAATTTAAATATGCTGGCCATAAACCAACTAGCATCAAACTTCAGAAGTCTGATGTGGCCCAACTACATGGACTAAACATGAGTTTTCCTTCTTGCCTCTTCTGGAATCATTTCACTGCCAGCCATGACAACTGCAGAGGCGCACACCGCTCCCCCCTCCCCAATATAATGTGAATACTGATCCAAATAGAAAATTAAGTAAGAGGAGCCTATCAGGAGAGGTACTCAGTATGCACGCATGTACTGGGACTTACACACATATCATGTATGTACCTTTGCTTTCACACATTCACACATGTACGGCCTCTACCACTCGATCAACCACACTGACAAACAACCATGTCACAATGTTCATTCACCCTTTCTCATGCATAGATCTTTATTCGATGCGATGAAGTAAAAAAATTCTTTGTACACTTTTTCCTGTTATTATTGTTTATTACCAAAAAATGAAATAACTGTAACTCCTAACCATATGTGTATTTTATATTAATTACATTGTTATTGAACATTAAAATCCTATGAAACAAAAATTCACTTTAAATGCATGACAAATTTTGCTTAAAATTATTTTCTTCAGAAATCATGTTCCCAGGTATGTGACCCCATAACAAAGCAAACCCACAAAAGTATTATTTTTAATATTAATATCAGTAATCCTTGTATGTTATTACTTTATATAACATTTGATCATTGCCAGCCATGGACCAGATAATCACCCTGAGGAACTTAAGGATGCTATAATGAATATGTACAAGTGCTGAGGCAAAGAACTGACATTTGAAATAATGTTCACACCTTTGCTGGTTGTTAAAAGGGATAGAAAGGATTTCTTTCATTTCTAACAAGGGTTTAGCAAGGACTAAATCATATTGGTTCTGCACCTCTAAACTTGAAATGAGTATTTCTGAGAATTCAATCCTGGTGCTCGAGGCGACAGTGTATGATCTTATAAAGCCATCTCAGAAAGGTAGCTACAGGACATCTAAACCCCTGGAGAGCCTGCTGCCTATCAGTGCTGATGTCTGTCTCTGGCTCATCAAAACTAATGAAGAGCTGGACATAGTGTTTTCACCAAGCTGGGCCCAGGCAAGAAATGCGTGTCACCGGGGCTTCCTATTTCCAAGGACATAAAGCACAGGACATATAGTGTTCACGTTTGTTTGATCATTGTTTAAAATCTTTCAGATAATTGTGACTATAACCATGTCATACCATCAGAACCATTTAAACTTATCCCAAACAGTAGGAATCAGGGTTGAAGTTCTAGCTCAGTGGGAGAGCGCTCGCTTAGCTCATGTGTGAGGTTCAGGGTAGAGTTCCAGGAAATGGGTGAAGGGGTGGTGGGAAGACATGGGCATGTATTTGCAGTCCCACTAATCAGGAGTCTTGGGCAGAAGAAATTTTAAGTTGAAGGCCAACCTGAGCTTCATAACAAGACACCACCACCCTCCCACCACCACCATCACCAGTCTGTCCAAGGGAAAAAACAACAAACAAAAACATAACCACAAACAAATACAGTCAGTCCCATTCAGGGTAAACTTTATGAGGAGCCATGAGACCATGGCAATTTTATTTTTTATACAATGAACATTTGCCGGTAAGTACTTGTAGACACTATCAAATACATTTTAAACTGTATTATTATTATCATTATTGTATCATAATCATTAGTATTTTTATTTTACACAGGTTCTCACTATGCAGTCCTGGCTGATCTGGAACCATGTGGACCAGGCCTGCCTCAGAGTTCCATCTGCCTGCCTTTGTATCCCTAGTGTTGAGATTGAAGGCATGCACCACAATGCCCAGTCATATTACATTTTTTTTCTACAAAAAACAGATACCAGTTTTCAAGATAAAATGTTGATTTGTAATTTTTTGAATCTTGTCTTGACCTTTGGACATGCCTATAAGAGACTTTCTAGCTTAGGTTAATTGAGGTGGAGTGGTGGTTTGAATATCTTTCTCCTTTGGTGATGTGAGGGTCATTGAAGTACAGCCTTATTACAATGAAATCCAATGTCTAAAAATTGTTCTTATTTTGGGCTTGTACCACAGTAAGAGCCAAGATTTTAAACTCTACTAAATAGAAAACAAACAAACAAACAAAAAGACTTTATATATTTATGTTCATTTAAGAAAACACTAGTAGTGATGTATTATTTTGATATATACAGTTAATATGTTGGAGTTATTTAAAATTTAAACTGATTTAAGGAATATGACAAAAAAGATATTGTAGCTATTGAAGGGCGGTTTCTGGGAGGAGTTAGGGTACAAAAGGGAAACAAGAATGTGATTTAATTCTATTTACTTAAAATATGTTTTTAAATGTTAACAAATTCAGATAAATTGAAGTCATGTAACTTTTTTCATCATAATGCAATAAAAGTTAAAAAAAGAATTCTCTGTTTAGATCTGTAGATTTTATTTAATTGGGTTTTTTCTTAATATCTATTTTCTTGAGTTCTTTTTATATTTTAGATATTAGCCTTCTATTGGATATGTAAATGGTAAAAATGTTTTCCCACTTTGTGACAGCTGCTTTGTGTAAATGACTGTGTCCTTTGCTGTGCAGGAACTTCTCAGTCTTATGAGATCCCAGTTATTAATTATTGATTTTAGTGCCTGTGCTAATGGTGCAGAAAGTCTTTTTCTGTACTAATGAGTTAAGGCTATCTGCTTTTTCTGCTGTCCATTTTGGTGTATCTGGTTTTATATTGACTTGAAATATAAAGTATAATATAAGTATGGATCTGTTTTGATTCTTCTATATGTTGATATCCAGTTAGGCTGGCATAATTTGTTGAAGTGTGTTCACTTTTTTCCAGGGTGTTTCTGGCCCCTTGTTCAAAAATTGGGTGTCTGTAGGTCTATGGAATTATTCCTGTGTCTTCTATTTGATTCTATTGATGAAGGTACCTGCTAGTTTGTTTGTTTGTTTGTTTGTTTGTTTGTTTTGGCTTGGTTGGTTGGTTTGGTTGTTGTTGTTTTACAATACCATGTTGATTTTAATATTATAGCTTTATAGTACAACCTGAAATCGGAGATGGTGATATCTCCATCTTTTATCTTATTATTCAGAACTGTTTAATTTATCCTTTGTTTTTGTGTATCAGTGTAAATCTGAACATTGTCCTTTAAAGATTTGTGAAGAATTGTTACAGATTTTTTTATGGAGATTACTTAGAATCTGTAGATTGTTTTTTATAGAATTACTATGTTGATCTTACCTATCTATAAGCAAGGACAATCTTTCCATCTCCTAATATCTTCTAATCTTTCCTTCCATGCCTTAAAGTTTTTATCATATAAATCTTTCACTTGCTAAGTTAGAGTTATGCCAAGACATTTTACATTTTTTGAGGCTACTGTGAAAGGCAATGCTTCCCTAATTTCTTTCACAGTCAGTTTGTTATTTGTATTAAGGAGGGTTACTGATTTTGTTAGTTAATTTTATATCCAGCTACTTCACTAAAAATGTTTACCAGCTGTGGGAGTTTCCTTGTGGAGTTTTTAAGGCCACTTATTATACTCTCTTTTCATCTGCAAATGAAGATATTTCGACTTCTTCCTTTCCAATTTGTATCCTCCTTGGTCTCCTTTAGTAGTCTTGTTGTTGTAGCTAAGACTTCAAGTACTGTATTAGATATGGACAGAGTGGACAGCCTGGCATTATCCTTGATTTTGTGGAATTTCTTTTGAGTTTCTCTCCATTAATTTGATATTGGCTATAGGCTTGCTGTAAATTGCATTTATTTATTATGCTTACATATGTCCCTGTATCCCTAATCTCTCCATGACTTTGATCATGAAGGGGTGTTGGATTTTGTCAAAGGCCTTTTCTGTATATAATGAGATAATCATATGGTTTTTGTCTTTCAGTTTGTTTATTTGGTGAATTACATTTATTAATTTACATATGATAAACTTGCCTGTATCTCTGGGAAGATGCCTATGTAATCGTGGGAGATGACCTTATTGATAAACTCTTTGATTTGGTTTGCTTGTATTTTATTATTTTTGCATCAATGTTTATAAGGAAAATTAGTCTGTAATTCTGTTTCTTTGTTGGGTCATTATGTGTTTTGGGCATGAGGGTTACTGTAGCCACAAAAAACACATTGGGTAGTGTTCCTTCTGGTTCTACTTTTACAATAATTTGAGAACTATTGGCATTAACTTGTCTTTGAAGATCTGGGTAGAATTTGTCACTAAAATGTCAGGCTCTGAGCTTTTTTTGGTAGGAGACTTTTAAATACTGATTTGGTTTCACTAGGGTTATAAATTCATTTAAATAGCTTATCTACTCTTGACTTAACTTTGGTAAGGTACATTTTGAGGAAATTATCTTTTGCTTATTTGTTTGTTTGTTTATTTTTAGATTTCTCAATGTGGTAGAGGACAAGTGTTTTAAGTTATGCCCTTATGATTCTATGTTGGTCAGTTAGAATTCTTAGAGTCAGATAATAGTGTTATTTCAAGTCTCTTTCATTTTTTTTTTTGAAATGTGCTTTGTGTCCCAATATGTGATCAATTTTGGAGAAAGTTCCTTAAGTTACAGAACTATATTCTCCCTTTGGATAAAATGTTCTGCAAATACTTGTAGGTCCATTTGACTTATGCCATCAGTTAATTCCAGCATTTCTTTCTTTAATTTTTGTCTGAATTAACTCTCACTATCAATGTGTGAGGGTCAGTATGTGATTTAAGCTATAGTAGTGTTTCTTTTACAAATTTGGATACCCTTGCCTTTGGGACATAGATAGTAAAAGTTGAAATATCCTCTTGGTGAATTTTTCCTTTGGTGTGTTTGGAGTATTCTGCCCTATCTTTTCTAAATTGAAGTATGTTTTTCATCAGATACTAAAATGTCTACACCAGCTCAGTTTTTTTTTAGGTTCATTTCTTTGGAATATCGTTTTCTAGCACCTTACCTAGAAATGATGTCTGTCTTTGATATTAAGGTGGTTTTTTTACATGCAGCTGAAGGATACATCCTGTATTCCCATCTAATCTGTTATTCTGTATCTTTTTATTGGAGAATTGAGACTATTGATGTTAAGAGTTACCAAATGATCAAAGATTATTGATTTTTGTTGATTTGTTGAGTTTTTTGTTGTTGAGTTTGTGTGTGTGTGTGTGTGTGTGTGTGTGTGTGTGTGTGTGTGTGTGTTTCTTTCCTTTGATTATACTGGTCTGGGATTCCCTGAGGGCGTTTTTGTTTATTTGTCTGTTTTGGCCTCTTTGGGTTGGTATTTACTTCCCACATCCTTCCATAGGGCTGAATTTGTAGTTAGATATTGCCTAAGTTTGGTGTTATTGTGGAATGCTATATTTTCTTCATTTATGGACTACTATACTAGGTCTAGTAATCTGCACTGGCATTTGTGGTCTCTTAGAGTCTGAAGAACATCTTTCCAGGCCTTTCTGTCTTTTTAGACTCTATATTGAGAGTCAGGTGTAGTTTTAATAGATCTGCCTTTATATGTTACTTTGTCTTTTTTTTTTTGCACCTTTTAATATTCTTTCTTTGTTCTGTACAATTAGTGTTTTGATTATTGTGATCCTAGGGAACTTTCTTTTCGGGTTCAGTCTATTTGATATTCTGTATGCTTCTTGTACCTTTATAGGCATTTCCTTCTTTAGGTTGGGGAAATTTTCTTCTGTGATTTGGATCATTGTATTCTCTAGGCTTTTGACCTGGGTTTCTTCTCCTTCCTCTATTTCTATTATTCTTAGATTTGTTCATCTCATAGTGTCCCAGGTTTTCAGCCATAAATTTCTTGTTTCTTTGTTTGTTTGTTTAGATTTAACATTTTCTTTAACCAGTATATCCATCTCTTCTATTATGTCTTGTTTTTTCGGGTTTTTTTGTTTTGTTTTGTTTTTTGGGGTTATTTTTTGTTTGTTTGTTTGTTTTCAAGACAGGGTTTCTCTGTTTAGCTCTGGCTGTCCTGGAACTCACTTTGTAGACCAGGCTGGCCTTGAACTCAGAAATCCGCCTGCCTCTGCCTCCCAAGTGCTGAGATTAAAGGCATGCGCCACCACTGCCTGGCTTTTTGTTTTTTGGTTTTTTTTTTTTGTTTTTGTTTTTGTTTTTTCGAGACAGAGTTTCTCTGTGTATCCTTGGCTGTCCTGGAACTCACTCTGTAGACCAGGCTGGCCTCAAACTATTGTGTCTTAAATGCCTGATATTCTCTTGCCTCTGAGTTTCTTGTTTGAGTTTCTAAACCTTACATTTCTGGACTTTTCTGTTTGGGTTTTCCTTATTAATTCTATTCCCACTTTTGAGTCTTGAATGTTCTTATTCATTTTCTCCCATTGTTTGTGTTTTCATAGATTTCTTTAAGGGATCTATTTGTTTCTACTTTAAGGACCTCTAAAATACTCAAAACAGACTTTTTAAAGTTCTTAATTTGTTTTTGTGATTCACATATGTTAGAATCCATGGAGGCTGGTCTAGAAGGTTTGCTGAGGTCTAGTTTAGATATGTTGTCTCCACTGTGGTTCAGTGTGTTTTAAAGTTGCTAACTATGCACCTGTCATTGGGAAGATTGTCATTCTACCTGCTGATAGATGGTCTAATCTTTCTTGGTGTTTTCTTCCTTGTTTTCTGTAGGGGGAGTTTTCCTAATGGTTGACTGGTTAAATAAAGATGGCAAAAGTTAATCAATGAGCAAAAGATAATGTGGGATTTCCAGGCAGGACGGGAAAAGAAGGAGGGAGAGGTTTGAGGGTCAGACTAGGTGATAGGAAGATGAGCTACAGACATGTAGGTCTTTTGGGGCACTGATAGGCAATTGCAGAGACCAAGGAGGATGGAGTGGGATGTTCTTCATCCAGCCTTTGAGTTATCTGATCAATTTTAAAATATAAAGATCTCTAGTGTTTTTCTTCCACAGGGCTAAAGGGAGCTGGGTGAGGTGGCCATTGTGACACTGGGCAAGCAGCTAGTGGGGACAGGGTGAGCTAGGTTGCGAGCTAGGGAGGGAGTCATTGGCTGTCTGGTGGAACTAACCACAAGAGGTTGAAAGAGCTCAGGCAGAGCTCTCTGGAAACAATCGTGGGCAGCAGCCCCAGGAAAATGTCAGCCACCAGCATGGTGGCTACCATTCTCAGCGCCTAGCTGGGAAGGTGCCCCCAACATCTGTGGGAAGAGTTAGCTAGCAGTCTCAGAGCCTAGCTGGAACTAGTGTGGTTTTATTTAAATTATTCACAATAGTTTTGTCTTCCATCTCTGGTTCTTAGGGAAGTACGGTGGCTTTCTCTTGCCTAGGTAAGAAATTCTTCTGTGGTCCTCTGGGTTGTAACCACTGCTTCCCTGGCAGGAGTCTTCACTTTAATTTTTGAAACATGTAGGGTGGCAAGCCATTTAAGCTGCTGGGATCTGCCTGTCTCTATACTACATCTTTGTTTTTACAGATGTGTACTACCACATTAGGCTTTTACATGACAGCAGTATTAGGTCCTAATGTTGGCACCAGTATCCATGAGCCATCTCCCTAGCCTTATATCAATTGTATAGTAATTGTTTATTATTACATATCAGGAAAATAACTCAAGACTAAAATTTTCATTGTGATTAAAGCTTTAAAAGTATTATTTAATTTAAACAATTGAACAAAGTCTTTTCAAACTTTCTACAGAGATCATTATATATCTCCATAATCATAAATTGTTATGTGACTTTATTTTATATATGATGTTACTTGAATAATTCTAGGATCTTGTGTGTGTGTGTGTGTGTGTGTGTGTGTGTGTGTGTGTGTAACCTAACACAAGGTTTGTAGAATATTTAAATAGATTCAAGGTAAATGAGGAATATAATGTATTCATGGATTTGAAGTTTCAGACTATAAACATAGGCATCTAAGCTAGCTTGTATAAGCCTTATCAAAATTCAAAACACTGTGTGTGAAAGTCTACATATTTGTGCATTTGGAGAGTATACATTTGTATGTCAAGGGGTGAATTTATTCTAAGATATACGCAATAGTTAATGTATTGATTCACCATAGTCCCAAAATTTTAGAGATGGGAAGGATAATCTGGAGATAAAGAATGTCCTTAGCTACATGTTTAATTTGAAGCCAGCCCGATATCTCAAAAGAAAAAATAATGAGGTCAGGCTAAACAATTCAGTAAGTAAAGTCTAACTTGATAATAAGACCTAAATTCTAATTTGATTCCTGCATACCACATGGCAGACGTACAGCTCATACTCCTAAAAGTTGTCTTCTGACTTCCATTGCCCATACACATACACGTAATATATAAATAAATTCAGTTAATTAAAAAAGAAATTTTTTTTCCAAACCATTTTTCATGCCTCAAAGATAGTATGTAGAAGAATGGGGTATAGTTCAGTAGTTAAGTGTTCAGCTAGCCTAAGGTCCTAGTTTCCATCTCCAGTACTAAGGGAAAGTAAACATACAAATGCAGAAAAAATAAATTCTATGTATTTGTATGTTATATATAATTTATGAATAATAAATAATATTATTTATTGTACTGGCTGGTTTTGTGTGTCAACTTGACACAGGTTAGAGTTATCACAGAGAAGGGAGCTTCAATTGGGGAAATGCCTCCATGAGATCCAGCTGTGGGGCATTTTCTCAATTAGTGATCAAGGGGGTAGGGTCCCTTGTGGGTGGTGCCATCTCTGGGCTGGAAGTCTTGGGTTCTATAAGAGAGCAGGCTGAGCAAGCCAGGAGATGCAAGCCAGTAAGGAACATCCCTCCATGGCCTCTGTGTCAGCTCCTGCTTCCTGACCTGCTTGAGTTCCAGTCCTGACTTCCTCTGGTGATCAACAGCCATGTAGAAGTAAGCTGAATAAACCCTTTCCTCCCCAACTTGCTTCTTGGTCATGATGTTTGTGCAGGAATAGAAACCCTGACTAAGACACTTATCAATATTAACTATGAGCTTTTGGAGCTAAAACATGTTGGCACACATCTATAATCCCAGCACATAAGAGGACAAGGCAGGAAAACAAAATTTGAATCCAATCTGAGATATGGAACAAGCAAAACTGAAAAAATAAACATTATACATGTATATTATTTCAGTTTCTCTAAACTTTCTAATGGTTAAGAAGTCATGCTGTCTGTGGTGTCACATGCCTCTAATTTCAGTACTCAGGAGGAAGAGATGGGTACAAGTTACAGGCAGATGATCCTGGTATACATAGAGAGTTCCAAGCTAGACAGTGAGATTCTGCTTTGAAGGGAGAAATAAAAGGAGGCAGAGGGAGGAAGAAGAGGAGAAGAGGGAGAAGAGAGGAAGGAAGAGGAGGAGAAGGAGAAAGTCAGATAGACATGTGGTTCAGTGACTTACTTGTCTCATGGTTTTCCAGAAGCTGACTTCTATCCCTTGCAATAATAACAAACAAGATTATTCCTTAATTAGTGACATTAGAAAATTATCAAGTAATAATCCTAATTTCATGCCATCAGATGGTATGGGTACCATCCTTTCTCCATTTTCACACGAGGAACTGGTACTGGGGATGGTAGAGAAAAACAATTCAAGCTGGAAGACACTCTGCTTAGACACACCAAACACAAAAGGTCAACAGCTTGGTGAGGAGAAGGGAGAACCTTCCTCTTCTATTTGCAGACATGTGTTCTAAATCACACAAGGTTACATGATCAAGATGGTCTACAAGAACTCTCCCATTCTACCCTTTGACCTCCTGTGGCACTCAGCTTTAGGAAGCTGAGAGGTATGTTTCATAAGAAAGCATGATGTCACTGAGATTTAGAAACAGGCAGGGAAGTGAAAGACAAATTTGGGTAATTTGCAGTTCATCTTTGTGCACTGTTCATGCCTGGTTTTGTGTGGTTGATTGATTATTTGTTCATCTGTGTTGTAGTGCTAGAGATAGAAGCCAGGGCCTCACAGGCGTGCCTCCCACTGTGCTGTAACAAGTCAGAGATGCTCAGCATGAGATTCGTCACTCAGTAGATGTGTGCAGAGGGAGTGAGCACAAGCAGATGGACTATGATGAGGGAAAAGCCCACACAGTGTACCGCAGAGAGGGTTTCAAACATAGCCAAGGCTCAAAGCCTCAGTACCATTTAGTCTTTAAAACCTGATACTTGTTTATACCTAAGAAGACAACCCTAACTTACAGAGCCTTTCAAGTTAATGGATTTTGGTTAATCCTAGCCAGGTGTTAGTTCTTGATATCGTGTAGATTCTGGGCAAAGTTACTTAACCTCATTATAATTGAAAGCACGTTGCTAGGAAACTACATCCATGGTTCTCTCTGATCCCAGATCAAGATATTCTGCCAAAAAGTATGTAAGCTCCTTTGAAGAGCAGAGAGTGCTAATGCTCTGTCATGAGAACTATGATCATCTTTCACTACACAGCTATCTGAACAAAATCAGGCATTTCCCGACAGAAGCAGAGTATTCACAAGCCTAGTCCTCTGAGGGGTTCTGGATCTCTGTGATGGGGACTGAACCCAGTTTAGAGGCAAGTTCTCTACTACTGCATTAGATGCCTTGCTCTTTATAAATGTTTACTTTAGTTCTATTTTTACATATGATTTTTATTTATTTTGAGAAATTCATAAATCTATATAATGTATTTTGATCCAATCTACCTTACTTTCCTTCCCAAAAACCTCCCACTCAACATGTCCCCATCCCAACGTCATGCCCACTTCATTTTTCTAAATAACTCACTAAGTCCAATCATTGCTGCCCCTGTTCACATGGGTATGGGGTCATCACTGGAACATGAGTAACATAATAGTGCTCATTACCCACAATTCCTTCCCCCAGCATCCATCACTGCCAATACTTTCTCACATCAGGGTGGGGCCATGCTCTCAACCTTGCAATTCTCCTGCTTCAGGCTCATGTAGCATCAGGCTCAACTGCTTGGGAATATTTTTAGCACCATGAGAAAATAATGCACATTTCTCCCATGGAAGAGTTCTCTTTGTTGTTATTGTTCTTGATGCTACTGCTGCTAATGATGATGATAATGATAATGATGATGATGATGATGACGATGATGATGCTATTGTTTTTATTTATGTTTTGTTTCAGAAAGCAAGATCTCAATTTCTAGCTCAGGTTGGCCTTAGATTCATGACGTTCCTCCAACTTCAGCCTCCTGAGTGCTGAGATTATAGAGAAGAACCAATAGGTCCCACTTCTCTTTTGTTTGATTGACTTGCTTTTTTAGATAAGGTCTTCTATAGCCCAGGCTGACCTGGAACTCACTGTGTAGCCAAGCATGAGCTCACATTCTTGATCCTACTGCCTTCACCTCCAAAGTGCAAGGACTGCATGTGTATACTACTACACCCAGCTTTCTCCTTGTTTGCAGGCACAATTAGAAAGGTATGGAACAGGTTGTGTGTAGAAAATATGGTTTCCAACAAAAGAGAGGAGCTGTTAGAGTGATTGAATGCTGTGGAAGAGAGCTGCTCCAGAAGGTGCAGCATGGTGTTAGACTAGGGGCCATTAAGTTCATTCAGCACACGGACTCTAATCTCTAAGACACCAGGAAGGAAGGGGTTAGCAAAGGCAGCAATACAGCACCTAAAACTAACATGAGATGAAAAAGGTATGGATGAGCACCCAGCACTCAGCTGTCAAGAGGAACAAAAGCTCCAGGGCTGCCTGTGCTACAAAGCAAGACCTGTCTCAAGCACACAAAGAGAGAATGAAAGAAAAAGAGAGGATAGGAGAGGGAAGGAGGTAAGAGGCTTCAAGGTAGGGGTTGAAGACAGTCACTGAGGCAGGTTGTCCTTTGGAGCTAGAGATTGTTATTAGAAGAGTTACCGACACCCAAGACAGACAGAAATACAGACAGACAGCATGGCAGGGACTCAAAGGAATTCTGGCTCATATGGCAGAGTGAGCGAAGGGATTCTAGACATGGTTGATGTGTAATTCACAGAGCAAGCCTGTAATTAGAGTTGCTCAGACTGTCTCTGATTCCTCTATGACAATGTGAGGAAGGAGGTTTTGCATTTAAAGGAAAAATTTTATTACTTGAGAATGTGTAATAAGTGGGAGGAGGGACCCCTTAAATTAATGTGTATCCATCACATGGAGTGTACTGCCAGTAGGCTCTGTTAGCCTGAGTCCTATATACAAAATTATCTATAAGGAAGGAGAGAGACACAATTGTAGGTGACTGTGACCTAAACAGTACTAGGTCTAGGTTTTAATAGCAGGGAGAAAAGGGGAGAGAAAAATAGATGGAGAGAAAGCAGATGTGGGGCAGAAGAAAGAGGAGGAAAAAATGAAGGGAAGGAAGGGTGGAAGAGAAAAAGATACATGGAAGAAAAATGAAAAATAGATATGTAAAGAAAGGAAAAAAGATAGGGAGAGAAGGGAAGGGAAAGGAGAAAAGGGAAGGATGGAAGGAGAAACAGAAACAGACTGTGTGAACTCCCAGGGCTGTGCTGTGCATACATTTTCACATGATTAACTCAAGTATCCCTACAATACAAGACACTTACTATGCATTTTTGGTCAATAACATTAATCATAATAGCCACTCGCTGGGCGGTGGTGGTGCACGCCTTTAATCCCAGCACTTGGGGGGCAGAGGCAAGCAGATTTCTGACTTTGAGGCCAGCCTGGTCTACAGAGTGAGTTCCAGGACATCCAGGGCTGCACAGAGAAACCCTGTCTCAAAAAACCAAAATAATAATAGCAATAATAATAATAATAATCATAATAATAATAGCCACTGCTGAAGAGTGTGCCAATAAAGAATTTTGAGATGTGTTAATGCCAGGAGCTACATTAGACAAATCACTGCTCTGGAAGAATTCACTCACACAGGTTCATCTATTCACATTCTCCCTAAATCTTGCTTGATTAAAACGTGATGAAGATATGGCGTTCATAGCACAGAAGCCAAACAGATGAGAAGAGCAAGTGTTTCCCATAAAACCCTGAGGGTGGGCTCACTCCCTCTCCTCTGATTTTGTTTTTCTCTTAAAAATCCAATGTATGACTTACTCAGACTTCTCTACAGATAACACGATCCAAAGACAGCTACAAACTGAGTCAGCCGGAAGTGCAATGGCAGACAAAGGCTTTCTGCTTTCCAAGCTCTGCAGTCTCAGTCATCAGGACCCAAGGAGTCACAGATTTGCTTGGCCCTGAAACTCTGCCCTGTAGGCACCAGCAGGTCACAGGGACAGATACCAGGAAAGCCGATGACAGGAGCACAAGTCTTCCTCATTGTACCAGAAGAAGGAAATATAGCAATTCAAAAGCTAGGCCTGAGGGCAAATTACTTCTTCTCTGAGTAATTAAAGCATGGGTCGCTGGCAGCCCTGGCCCTTTCTGTTATAATTGCTCGTCTCAGCCTGGCTTTCCTAGCTGAGATGCACTTGGCCATAAGTCACAGGCTCTCTGTCACAAAAGCAGTCAAGCTTTTCATGGACTTCACAGTCCTTTAGCTATTGTCAGGAGTCCATCCTCTTCCAATCAAAGTTTGACAGTGAATGCAAACAGCCCTAAATGGTCCAAGATCTGCATACTACATTCAAGAGTTGTGGAAAATAAAGCTTTCACTTTTAAAATAAATGTATTTTAAAAGAAAGTTGTGTCTATATAATAAGTACCCTTGGTTTTCAAGATATTTCTTGAAATCTCTTTGAAAGTTAATTCTAGGTTTAGGTCTACAGTGTTCTTGGAATGTTCCTGTACTTGTCCCTGACAGGATTGCATGACTAAAGCCAAGGTGTTCTGTTGAAGGGAAGAGAGAAGAGGTCACCAGGCCTGTCTGTGGCATTTTGCTGCAGAGACAGGATTCTTGATTAATGGTGCAGGCCCAGTGGGTGATCTGCCAAAGGTGCCCATGAGAAGGAATCAATTTGTCCCCATGGTAGTGAACACTGGGCATAGCAACAATATGACAGGAACTTAGCATATCAAAGAAAATGGTGTGGTTGAAAGAAGAAGTCATTTACTGAAAGTTTCCAATTTGGAAGGCTTCATCCCCAACTTCATAGCTGTTTGGGGGAAGTTCTAGAAAGTTTAGGGTGAGAGACCACTCAAGGTAGGTCACAGGGGGCATGTCCTTAGTGGATCTATCTTATTACAGCCTTCTCTGTCTCACTCTTTCCTTCCTGCTACCTTGAGGTCAAAAACCTCCTCTACATGCTCACACAACCATGATGCTCTGCTAAACTGACCAGGGCCACCATCATCATGGCAAAGGACCATAGACTGAAATGACTGACACCATGAACCAAAATAAGTAATTCCTCTTTTTTTTTTTTTTTTTTCGAGACAGGTTTTCTCTGTATAACCCTGACTGTTCTGGAGCTCTCTCTGTAGACCAGGCTGACCTCGAACTCAGAAATCCACCTGCCTCTGCCTCCCAAGTGCTGGGATTAAAGGCGTGCGCCACCACCGCCAGGCAGTAATTCCTCTCTTTAACGTGTTCTGTCAGATACTGTCACAGTGATTAGACAGTCTGAATGTCAAAGAAGGGGATTAATCTATTCATCTTCCTTCTTAAATATTAAATTATTTATTTTTATTTTATATGATAAGTGTTTCACCTTCACACGTGTGTATATATACTACATGTATGCCTGATGCCTGCATGGCTAGAAGAGGACATTAAGATGCGCTAGAACTAGAACTAGAATTAAAGGTGGCTGTGGGCTACCATGTTGGTGCTAAGAATTAAGCTCAGGTCCTCTGTGAGAACAGCCAGTCCTCTTGATTACTGAGCCATTTCCCCAGCCCACCCACTTTCCTTTCTCCTTTTGAGAATTAATTTGTTTTTACTTCATGTGTGGGAGTGTTTTGCCTAACTATGTAAGTATGCCACGTGCATGCAATGCCCATAGTGGTCAGAAGAGAGCACTGAATCTGCTAGAACTAGAGCCACAGAGAGTTGTAAGCTGCAATGTGGATGGTGGACATTGAACTTGCATCCTCTGCAAAAGCATGCAGTACTCTGAACCACGGAGCCATCTCTCCAGCCCCTCCTCTTCTTAAAAAAAAACAAAAACAAAAACAAAAAACAGTGTAGCAAAATGAGTTCATTTGCCTGGCAGTGGTGGTGCACGCCTTTAATCCCAGCACTTGGGAGGCAGACGCAGGCAGGTGGATTTCTGAGTTCAAGGCCAGCCTGGTCTACAGAGTGAGTTCCAGGACAGCCAGGTCTATACAGAGAAACCCTGTCTTGAAAAACCAAAAGAAAAGAAAGAAAAACAAAGAGCTCATTCACTTACATCTCTTAATTTTCTTTTTTTTTCACATTTTTATTGGATATTTTCTTCATTTACATTTCAGATGTTATCCTCTTTCCTGGAACCACCACCACCGGAAACCCCCTATCCCATTCTCCCTTCCCCCTGCTGCTATGAGGGTGTCCCCCACCCATCCACTCCTGCCTCCCTGCCCTCGAATGCTGAAGTCAGAACAGAGGTT